>JAMKCH010026130.1:0-18564 GCA_023653785.1 Ophioderma brevispina
ATCGGTAACATCGGCGGCCCCAGCCGCCCAACTAATGATTCATAGCTACGGTACGTAATACACGGCCGTCAAGCGGTGTAGAGCGATTATAAAATTATAATCATACTCATAAATTACTTCTATTACATCATCACATTACGGCACCCAGCCGCCGAAAAAGCCGGCCCGACTTACGAGTACCACGCTTACCGTTATTTCATACCATATCCGCAGCAATAAGTCTTAACAAAGGCCGCTGGGCTTCATTCACGGCCGCCACGGGAGTCGCCCTCAGTTCTTATTCAACTGCAACACTACGGACGCGGGTGGACTGAGGTGATTAAAGTTTCACACACGGATAAAAGAAAAAAAGCCAGACTGACTTCTCAAGTTATGGAATTATCACTGGACTGACGCAGAATTTCTATCGGCTGGTGAGACCGAGAGACGCAGTTAGATCACTTGAGAGTATTGTAACGTCAATAGGCACGGCTGGATTTCTTCCGACCCGTATAGAGACGGCACCGTCGGGCTACTCAATCGTTGATAAAATCTTCCAAGTCACCATGAATGGAAGGAGTGGATAGACCAGACAGTCGTAAGTAATTCACTTATTCCACTCGAATATATAAATCAACGGCACTTATCATCACAACTGCACAGGGGGCTGGACGGAAATTTGCCCTATAAACTGTTAATAGCCTCTGCACAGCAACCTAGATAATAACGTCTGGAAGCTAAATCAAAGATAGAACTTGACTGCTCTTGAAGGAGTCTAGGTTGAGTGGTAGAGGTAGAAGCTTCATCGGTGAACGACCCGGAGGAGATGCCCTGAACGGAGATGTAGCTGTTTAGCCTTGGCCTTTGTTCTCTTTAACTTTCTTCCATATACATGTCCAATTCATCAAAGACTTTCTGGATCTCCAATTCTGTTCTACCCTTTGTGATATTACAAGGTCTCTCTCTTGAACAGCTCCTGCACTTCACCCACAATCATGCGGGTCTTTGTTGTCCATCGAAGGAACTCTGACATCCAGAACATCTTCAAAGCGGTTCTTCATCTGCAACATCAAAGTAAAATACCTGTAACGGTTGTTAGATACGATAGGATGACCCGCACCGAGAATCGGGAGTTCCAAAAGGTAGAGCAGAATAAGGCCAAGGAGACAAGACGACGACAGAAGAACCGGGCACCCACCCCCAAAAATTTTGAGAAAAAAATTTGAGATTCATCGGCAGAGCTGGTAGCTACGCTGTGAGAACTACAAATGACTGGTTGCCACCGCGAGGTATAGACAAGGGGAAAAATAAAATATAAAGAATGCAAGAGCAGACACGAGACATATCCCCTGTTGTTCACGCAATACGGAAACAATACCTATGGTTGGGTGCGGTATAAATGAGGCCGTAGGCCGAATGTGATACGGCAACCAACCACCCTTCGATTTTCCGTATTGCGTAGAACAAAAAAGGGGGGGGGGGGGATAACGAATTTATCAAATTTAGTAGAAAGAATATTGAAGTGGTAAGCCCGAACTCTCTATATCTGGAAATTACACAGCCAGAGCCCAGAGCTAGAGAGACAGACATGCAGTCAGGGATAAGCGCTCTATTGGGCGATGTAGGGGGATGTCGCTTAATCAAGCGACTTCGCCTGATACGGCGCTTTTGTATCGCCGAATTCGGCGAGGTTTGCTATTTTTAGTATAAATTCAGTGACTTCACAACTTAGAAAATTCTTCACAAAAATATTTTGCCAATGTTTACAAATATCTTAAATCTCAGTGGACTCAAAAAATTTCATCGCACACTTTTTCTCGACATTTATGGTAAAATGTTGGGATTTTTTAGAAAAGAAACTCACATGTTGAGAAACGAACCATTGCCAGAAAATCATGTCGTTTCCATCAACTTCAGGGAATCCCCAGTCACCATCTTGAAATATAGTCCAAAAATGAGTGATGTGTCAATGTGCATATGCTTTTGGGTCCACTATGGCCTCATCTTAGGAGACAAAGGTTAAAAACAATAACTTTTCTATAAGAGTGAACAGAAGAATTGACATCGTGGTGGGATTACTGAAATGTGAAGCGGGGCTTCTGCACATGGCAGTAAGGCCAAAAAGGCTCTGCGCACGAGCAGTAACAGCAACAAATATGCCGATGCACATCCAAAATGCATAGGAAAGTAATCCAGCAGCTTTGAGTTCGGATTATGCACTTTGAATTGGATTTTTACAGAATCATTAATGACGGATTAAAAGGTGATATAATGTACTATATCCAGAGTGTTAACAAAATTGGTGTTATGGATTTTGTAGGTGAAAAAATCGCCCAATTCGCCGTAGTCGACTCAATCGGGCGATCGCCCGATTGAGCGCTATCCCGACTGCATGACGAGTAAAAATAAGAGTAGAATGTCATGGCCAAAGACACGCTTTGGTCCAAATAAATTAAAAAACAAGTTCAGTAGGCCTAGACCATGGCCCCTGGCCTAATCTAGGTCTATCTCTAGATATATGGAGGCCTACAAAGTATCCATCAACAACAAACAGTACAAGACCAGGGTTGTCATGTCCACAGTGATTCAGTGTAGTCCAGGACTAAGTAGTGCCCAGAGTTAGTTGAAATTTGCAGAAGTGCCTAACTACGGCACGTAGGGACTGGGGAAACTTTAACTCACCTATTTGAAAGACTTCCTGCAGTAGTCAACCATTTCTCTAAAACCACAGGAGCATTCCAAAATTGTGATTTATACATGAAGGGACATAGGAAATTAAATTGCTTATCATTCAGTAGACATGATACTGCAATTTCATTGGATGATTAGCCTTGAGATATTTGATCGTATTACCAACTGAAATTGCCTTTGAGTAATATATCTCGTATTACTCAGGGGCTGATCTCGTTTAATCAGTTGCTTATTACCAGAGCTAACTCCATTGGTATGCAACGTATAGTACCAGCGTGCTGTTGTGTCTGTGTAAGAGCACGTAAAAAACGTCCCCTGGCCAGGGTACTGATTCTTCTCTCTACCCGGAGATAATGGAATTTCCACGAAATTTCGCGTACTCGCCAATGGCGGCAGATTCCAAACGAAATTTACCGTCAACATCAGACTACTTTCGGGTCGATTTGTTTTGCATTCACGCGAGGAAATTGAGAAGAAAAGTCAGAATCAATTCCAACAAATACTAAGCGTGCAAATGAAAATGCTGGTCGCAGGTTCCTGGCTTACTTGTTGCAGTGTGATGAGGGACGCGGCAGATCGACCTTTGAGAAATTTATTTTTTACGTGAGTCAGAACTTAGATGCCAGCTCGTCGCAAGGGTTTTGCTAATGCACGGCATAAAGCGAGAATCCGAGCCAGCTCGCTTGATAACTGCAGACATGGATTGTGCCGAATCTTTAGATCTCCACCTGTTCACAAGTCATTTGACATTATCAGATATAGGGCATTTCAACAGTCCAATGAAGCCTCAAAGCAGCACTTTTCGGTGAATCTTAAAGAATGAGGGTCTTGGCCTTTCCATCATCCCGCTGAAATTGTGGATGTGTATTTGAAGCTTTTGGTACTCACAGTTCCAATGGGATAACCCGTGTTCAACTGCAAGAGAAGGTACAATATCGAATCGTTTTTACTTTTTCAGCTGCGGTTCGGCAAACTGCATCAAATGACAAAGTTCCACATTCTTCTTAAGACCAGTCCTGAAACCGGGTTAACGATTTTTATGGCCAAGTTGTCGACGAACTGACAAAGAACCACCAAGGTGACTGTATGTAGGGAAAGTCATACGGCAGTAATGCCAGAAATGGCCTGGCGATAGCAAATGTCCATTGCGTCGTATTGAATACAATCTCTCATCTTCCTCCAGAATGCGAGTCCTTTTGTGGGTAAGGGCCAAGAACCCAAGCCTAGTATGATTTCTCATGACGGAGGACAGGAAGATTGTGTGTGGTAAGTAGATCCCAACATCGTAAATCTCTGTTGGGAAATTTATGAAAGGGCTTCAGTACCAAGTACAGCTTATCGCAAATATACACAACGACCCTCAGTAGAGTAACGGGTCACCACTATCCTCACCAGGAATAAATACCTTCTCCCAAATTAGTCTGTGGACAGGTCATCGATCGTGATCTTTTATCGAATTTATCAGAGGGTTTTCAGAGGAAAAGATAGAGATGGGTCAGACTCTCGGTAAAAGTGTTAAGCCAAAGTGTACGTCTAGTCTAGAGCCAGTGCCAATTCAAAAAATCAAACTCCGGCGAATTGTCAACGATTACCATAACAGAAGCACGAGAAGCACCGTCACATGCTATCAACCTCCAGCTCTCTGTAGGCATTGTAGGCCTAGCCTGCCTCTACCAAATGATAAATGGTGCATCAACAGTGTAATGTCACATCTTTGCCTCCTATCTCTCCATTGCACACGATATCATCACAAAATTTGCTTAACTTGGATTTTTTTGCTCAAAGAATAACGCCTAGCAGTATGCAAATTGCAACCATTGACTTAGAGCTGAAGTCTCTACTCCGAGACCTTACACTGACCCTAGTTTTGAAAATCAACTGAAGCAATATGGTCGCACGCATACCAGGGAACATCACAAGGTATGTAGCCTATTTGTTTGGCATCCTCTACCATCTACACGCCAAGTCACATGTTTCGGCACACCCTCACCACCACACTCAGGGTCTGCTATTTTCAACCGGGTGCAAATCAACCACCTTGGGTATCAATGTTCAATCAAGCAATTAATACAATACAAGATAAACTGTACATATGTTGAACTTTTTAGACTCATTTCAATTTTCAGCGTTTGAAAACTGATTTTTTTTGGACTTTTTTGCTCTGTTGTAAGTTTCTGCATTTGATGTGTTTCTTAATTGACTTGTACTGACTTTTAAATCTGTGGACACTGAATTCACATGCAGCCTTGGAAGGAGGAAGATGTATTTTATTATGGATTCTGAATGGAGCATTGGTATCACATGGAAAGCAAACTGGAAATAGGTAAGTACTATGATATTTTCTGAAATTTCATAGACTATGAAGTTTAGGTCTTTGGTATTCATGTCTATCTGAATGATAAAAGCGTTACCCCCTGTTTGTTCATGCATAACGGAATACCTATGGTTGGGTGCCGTATCACATTTAGCATACGGTCTCAATGTGATACGGCCCTCCAACCATAGGTGATTTTTTCCGTATGCAGCACAACAGGGGCTAACTAATAGTATCAATGTGTTTTTGTATGCAGCATCACACACAGGTAAAGCAGTGTTTTGCAAAAAAGGCCATTTTGGATTGTTGCTCTTCAAGGGCTGGCAAAGCATTCTCTTACTCCACGATGCACAGATCATTACACACATAGATTTGAATTATGAGAGTAAGGTTCTAGATACTTGGTATAATCATCATTTATACGGGATATATTACTGGTTAGCATATTCCTACCAACTCAATACCGGAAATATATTCATTAAGCCCTGTTAACCAATAGAAAATTCTGGTTCTGTTCTGGTGTTACTGCGCAACCACCTTCCATGCTGGTGTTATCACGCTCAGGTTGGATAGTCGGGTGCTTAAATTTTTGAAGTGGGCCTTTTGCACAAGTTTTATTAGTAAGTCCAATTTCACGACCCCCTCTTTGAAAGCTTTGATGTCTGGTGCAGTGCGTATGTCAGGTGGTAGCAGTATTCCATTCCCTACAAGTTCTTGGGTACAGCGAATACTTGTAACACAGTTTATTTAGCTTGGTGGTTGGTACTGTGTGGTCCATACTTAGGACCTTGTAGAATGTTGGGTTGGTACCAGGTGAAAAGGTTAGTTTTGATGGTGTAATCTTGTGAACTTCTTTATAAATTGTCTATCAGATCAGCAGACGGAGCGATTCGGAGTTTCTAGTGTCCACCCTAAATTTGACACTTGTTGTTAGCACTAGACTGGCGACTATAATCCTTGCATACGAACCGAGCTGCTCGCACGTTGAACGTTCTCAGTGTAAGTTTTGCTGTTTTCATTGTAGGGATCCAAAGACCCACAATATTCCAGTATTTGGGTCTAACCAGTGTTTGTGTATGCACTCTCTTTAACAGAATTGACTACATGCATACCAATTTCTTTAACGAGCCCACAGAGTTTCTATTTCTTTGTGTGCAATTTGTGTTGATATGTTTAATAGCCCATTTAGGTTCTTTGCTCATTCCATGCCAAGGTAGGAATGAGGATTGACTGCGTTAATGTGTGATCTACCCATTGTATATTCTGTGATAATGAGGTTTACTTATGAGTAACATCCTTGTGTGGGCACTTTGTTTGCTTGAAGGACATTTGCCAAGTCTTTCCATCACAAGAGCATCAATATCCTTCTCAGAGCTTCACAATCCTTTAACTCTTTTATTCTCTATAAAGACTTACGTCGTCGCGATCCAGTATTCCATGTCTACTAAATTGATAAGGGACACTAATCCCCAACATCCCTGCAGTCCTAGGTGTGGACTTACTAGGGGGGCCTAAACCTGGCCAAGGAATAATCCCACTTAACACCCGCAGTACGAGCAGCACGAAACAAGGCCTGAGGCTCGCGGTGCAAACATGTGAAGGGATAATACTAAAATTATATATCTGATACTTATGTTAACAGCTTCCGAATTCCCCTCCATAGAAATCTTCAGAATTCCAACTCCTTAGAAATCTTCCGAATTCAACTCCTTAGAAATCTTCCGAATTCCAATCCTTAGCAAACTTCCGGATTCCGGTTAAAGAAAACATCAAACTTCACAAACACATCATCATCCAAAACTCCGACGACCCGTAGTAGAGGTAGTGTTTATCAGATATTATAGACAAACAAATCGCCGATAAATCGGTGATAAAGGGCGGAAAAGATTAGTTATATTACCGTACATTTCACATGGTGCACCAACGAGACACAAAAAAGAGCAAGATTCTGGCGCCATTGCGTCATATGGTTGGGCTACCGAGCTAGCATGGACCGCCTACTAGGCAAACAAAAAATAAAAAAACGGGTGCACGAAAATTTTTAATGTGGCATAGGGGGTGTCTGAAGGCCTTTTTGAGCACAAAAAAGCAATAGTTGGATCATTTCGTAACGTATATAATGGATAAAATAGAAATGTAACAGGGTTTTATCATGTGGGGGCTGTGGGGTCCCTAGCTTTATTGCGAAAATTTGCCCCCTTGCATTTGGCAAGCTTAAAGGCACTTGTTCGGATTATCTTTGCCCCCCCCCCCACTTACCCCGAAAGTGGTATCGATTTTGATATCAGATGAAAGGACGCATTTTTCTCAGTGTCGTCCGAAATTTGAAACCCTCAAATCCATTACATTCCCAAAATAAACAAAAAACTTCTGTTTTATGGTTAAACCATCATATAGCACAAGTATTGAATTGTAATCAGTGCAGACAATAGCATACTGTACGTATACGTATATGTACATACATACGTCACAAATATGAAAAGCAATACAAAAGAATTTTACCAAAATCCTCTCTGGATTCTCGTTTGAGATGAGAAAGGATACAAATTTTCAGAACTGATGCCAACACATTATAAACAAATTCTGTGTCAAAATTTGATTCATGTGTCAACATTATTTCATTATTGAACTAGATATAAGCTGTGGCCCGCCCCATGACCTTTGAACCCTGGCACGTGACCTTTGATCTCATCAACTATGAGGGATCGCTGGGGCACCTATGACAAAAGTTTTGGTTCCACTTGAACTTCAAGTTTAATTAGATCAACTTTACATTTTTAGCGCTCATTTTTCAACTTGACCTCACATGACGCTTTGACCTTTCACATGACCGTTGACCATGGCACATGACATTTGAGGGATCCTCAGGTGCACCTATGACAGGAAGTTTGGTTCCAAGTGAGTTTAAACCTTTTCAATTGAGGTCCATTTTTAAAAAAAAACTTAACAATTTTTTGACACAGACACAAACACCCACGCACCCCCCCACACACGCACAAACGGATTGCTAAGTGTCCCTGCAAAGCTATAGCTGTTGGCCCACAAAAATATTTCACTGTGATGTCATATAAATTTTTCTAATTAATATTGTTATTTTGAAAAAAAGATATAAAAAATCTGCACATACATGTTGAGTTGTAAGCTTTAAGAACTTTCGTAGTGAAGATTACAAGCTTCAAACTGTAAAAATAAACTGTGAAATGTTTAAAACCTAATTATTATTTCTCTTTAAAAGGTTTTATTTGCATTGCATTGTGGGAAATTATGATGTATGTACGTACTTGTATTTATATATACTTGTACACTTTTCTTCTGGACAGGTAAAGTATATAGTATACCACTTCAACCTTCAAAACCACAAGTATTGTTTCCACAGTACTTGATGGGGCATATGTGCAAGTACCAGGCTCTCAATGCAGAGAGAACACAATAGACATAAATCAAACAAGCACTTTAAAATTGGTGATGAAAAGTGGATTATTTTGGACGATCAACTTTGGTGGTGTTCCATCTAATACTTTAGTGGCATCCATGCTTAAAGCTGACTCAGAGATTTCCCGATGAGGGCGCCCTTAAAATTTTCAAAAAATTGTGTTTTTTGCCATGTACAGAATGCTTGTCCATATACAATCACTGTGTGAATAGCTACGCTCAAATCAAAGTCCTCATAGAAAATCACATCCTTTTTTTAAAAATTTTAGGTTTTTTCTTTTTTTAAAACTTATAATATTTCCTATGGCACTGTCATATCCACATCTCTAACTTTTGGATGGAGAATTTCTAGGTGACTATCTTAGTTCTAGTTGAACATTTTTAATTAATATTTAACAAATTAATATTCTGAAATTCTGAGTCAACTTAAGATCACAATTATTGCAATGGGCAAACATATATTAACTTACTGTTGATAATCTTGCAAAGCCCTGAACAAGACTCCCTGGTCACTATCACTTCAAGAACTGCAACCTGATTAGCAGTGAAAGAAGATAAAGCTTTGTAGTTATAACTTTACTAAATAACCAACATTCGGCATCCACAACAGCCAACGCCATGCTGTTGACAAAATGGCCGATCTCGTTGACAGCACTCATAGAGTTCACTGATCATTACCAAGGGTAAGGTGTTTTGGGCTGATTTCATGTTATACGCTTGTTCTGTTATCGACGACTCTTTGTCTTTGTACTTTCAGTCATTTCTAGGTTAGTAGCCTATCACACCCCCGACAACATAGCTTTATAAACATTATAAAACGACACAAACTAAATGAGACGTCTACACCGAAGTCAAGGCTCACAATCAATCACACCGATGTACAATCATTTAGAATATTGCCAACTTACCAACACAGCACAAAAAAAAAAAAAAAACCCTTTAGCAGCCCCTAACCGACCGATACACATTTATTACCTGCTGACCTCAATTGGGTAAGCGACAACATGAGTGAGCATTGAGCAACGTACATGTAGCTTGTTTCAAACTATTTCTTTTCAATTTTTTGACATTTACCAAACAAACCAACAATACGATGCAGTTTACTACCACGAAGCCACTTTGACAGAGTATTACTGGCCACTCACAACAATGATGCCACTGTAAGGTTCACCCTCAATTAAAACTTGCCTATACCTCCCATGTACAAACGCACCACCCAGAAACTCTCATTTCTTCACTGTCGTGCGACTGGTACCTTAAATGTCAGTTGTTCTCAGAAGATCTTGGTATGACAGTCTGGCCAAGCAGTAAATTGCAAGGGTTGACCACTCCCTGGTGAGATATCGGCACACGATGACGGGCCCCCCCGGAACATGCAAAATGTCAATAGAATCACGGCCATTTTCCCTGGTAGAGAAGATCAGTACTCAGCCTAAAAGAATTTAAAGTTATCAACACTTCGGATTTATACACTGCACCTTTAAGTAAAACCCTAGAAGTCCATCTAGATCAAATTACAGGGTCTTTTGGCCAAATACGAGCTTTTTTTTGGAGTCAACTTAGGGATGTGGCCCACTGTCACTAATCTTAACAATGTCGGGCAGTAGGGTTGGGGTAATTAGAGGTGTGAAATCTTCACCCCCCTCAAATTTTGAAAATAACCAAAATGTTTTTTGTTAACTTATAATCTTGCTGAACATACCTGGGCAATTTCACGAGATTTCAAACTGTTTTTGAGTGTATTTTACATACAGAAAATAAAAGCATGCTATCATGATAGTGATAATGCTATCTACTGTATATAGCACTGCTGACACATGCACTATGATCAACGCTTTGTAGAGTGTGTAAACCCAAGTGATTTCTTTGCTTATAGAATTGTTCAGAGATCTCTGTTATGATCTTTATACATGTGTTTTCTTAGAAAACAATCACATATTGATCATTGTCTTTGATTTCTCTTATTTTCTGGGGGGGGGGGGGTGGGTAACAATCATGAGAAAAGAGCAATATGCTGTTTGGTCAAAGCTAATAACTATTTTATTATCTTAAGAGATTTAAGGAAATCGATTTGTTAAAAAACAACCAATTCAGGCCAACTGTCAACAGACTGGAATCATGTGTCTGGCATGGTCTATTCAAATGGCACAAAGTAACAAATCAACACGAAATACACTGGTACTTATCAAATTTATCCAATGTGTATGTATAAATCATTTTTATCATTTGAATAGTTTCCTTCCAGGTAAAAACAATCATCAGTCAAACACAGTAAGGCCCTCAAGCTCCAACAATGAGCATTTGCATTGTTAACAAAATTATGTAATCTCCGACAAAACAATTTCAGTCTCGAGGGAAATTTTAAAGTTGACTAGTGCAGCACCTTGGTGAGTGTCATCCTATCATGATGAGCAGAGATATCACTATAACAGAGATATTAGCAGCAGGAGATTTCTATTAAGCAAGTAAAGCGGAGATGTTTAACTTAACTGTTTGGAATTACAATGTATTTCGGAGGTGACAGGTGCTAACGGAAGGTAGGCAGTGTTGTTCATTGAAATATGTTGGTAGTATTTTTATATACACTTTGTATTCAGTAATATGTTATGCATGTTCAACATTTTAAAAGAAGTTCCAACATGCCATTGTATCTCTTTAAAAAATAAACAACTATCAGTTTCATTGTTTGCGAAGTGACGAAAATGTTAACGGAAAAGTTTACAAATTGAATTTGGAATTGGGCACAACATCTTAAAGGCTATGAGCAAAATTCTTTTTGCAACTAAATGCAAGCCATAACTGGTAGTTGTTGCAATACCCCAAACATAGAGAATTTTTTCTTATTAAATAATAAGGAAGTAACAGTTTGTTATAAATAGGCATCATTTGTTAGCGGAAAATGTCCAACCTATCCTTATGGATTTCGAATCTCAAACTCGGGCAGAATCATAACGCGGGCGGGTTAGCGGGAAATCAACATAACATCGACTTTCATACGCCCAACCTTTCAACTTACTGTGTAAAGCGGCAAAGTGGGTGTCTTAAGGGAGATATAGAGTCGAACTTCATCATCTTATTTATGCTAGTTTTTTAGGCCTACCTGGATGTGGCCCATTTCATGATTTATGTGCGCCACGTTTGTTATTTTGGTCATTTTCTTCCTAGCATGTTCAAAATTATGGGATCAAGTCTCATTATTGTGGTTTTTCCATTCCTCCCTATGGCTCTACCTCCCATAGCTTAACCACTTTTGGCTCTCTGTCACAAGTTTGGTGTTGTGATATCATAACAGCATAAAATGACCATTTCTGTGTCAACTGGAATTAAAGAGACACTGGCACATTTGAAAAATAGTGGCGCCCTCAAGTTTTTTTTCAAAATCGATATTTTTGCAGGTTGTAAAGCTTTATATACAAAAGCCCTCACCACCCGATAATTAAGACCATCAGCTTCCTTATGGGTAACCTAATGACTTTTATAATTTAATGTCCCGGCGACCTTAATCAGCATACGACGAATGGCGTTTACCACAGAACACCACGCCGTAGCAGTCCAACGCATGCACACTGTGGACTGGTCTAATAACCTTTGTGGTTAATATCGGGCGAGTACGAGTCAACAAATATTAATGTAATATACACATTGTTGATTAAGTAATGGAAAACTTAAAAGTTGGCCTACAAATTACCTAGGAGTCTTTATCCCCATATCAATGTCCTATCTGCTTTGGGGTATTTTATTTATGTGTAAAATATATCGCGTTCTTCCCAATGGCCTAGACTAATCATTTTGAGAGCGAATTAAGAAATTTCATATTTTGTGAAAATTTGCCAGTGCCGCTTTTAAGGCTATTTTTGTCCAGCTGCCATTCTTCAACACCCACCATTTTCCTATTCCTCTACTTTATTTTTGTTGGAGAATAAGTCCCCCTTTGTATTAAGACAAAAATTAAGGAAATAGCTTTCCTTGTCAAGTATGATATGCCCGCCAAATTCAGTGTGTGGATGTGACATTGACCGTTCACTTTTACACACCATTTTAAGTGGTTCTTAAAACAATTATTTTCTTTTACACCAATATTGTCAATTGATAATTTATGTCATAAGATTATTGGACAAACCTTGTTGTTATTGCTCACTCTAATTTTTGTTTACAGCAAAATGGATGCGGAGCACTCATTGTCCGTCACTATTTTTGTCACATCCACCTTAATTTTAAGTGTAAAAATTTGGGGTGTACCAAATGAAATATTCCACTTGTAATTTAATGTTGAAATACAATTGGAAGAGCTTTATAATGGTTCCCTACACATTAGGATCAACATCTTTAGGGCTGGGCAATCATTTGAATTTGACATAGTCCAATCGTCTACTTCAAAAAAACAACTTTCTTCACGACTCAAATAATATCATTATGTCCCCAATTTTTGTTATTTTGTTAGAGCTATTTGTTGTCACTAAAAAGCACAATTGAGTTATGTGTCCTTTATGCTCTTTAAAGTCCATGGACATGACTGAGTAGACATTTCTTAATTTCCTACATTTTCGTACCTCAGCAGTATCCTGATCATATTGCAACACACTCGATTTTTAAAAGTTAACATCAGGAAAGGTGTTAAATTTCAAGGATAAATATACCCCAACTGACAGGGCCTTCTCCTGTTTTTCGCGAACGCGTATCAATATGCTGGATTTTGGATTTTGACCCCGTTAAATGACGTCAGAGTAACAAGTTGTAAACAAAGCTCAATTCACATGGGCTCCGCAACCGCCACATCCAGAATATTCTCCTTGTCGGTTTCTTTGGCTGGGAACTTACATACAGCTATCTGTTCTGATTCTCCTTGTCGCCGTCATACGGTCGCCGCTGGGTGCACACCGTCGACTATACAGCGCATAATATCGTAATTTTTAAGCACCAAATCAAGAAAAAAATGCCATATGATACAACCCGTACGACGCATATCACGAGAAGTCACCTGTGTACGTAGCAAGAAAACGGCCACGCGCACGTCCTTTCCACGATGACGATCATGACGCGTATGGCGTACCGCGTATTTGTTACTCGGGAGTTCACTTCTCTTCTGGGGTCAGCTTGCCAAGCGCAATCACGTTCATTTTGGAATTTTCCTTTTTCCCTGAAAGCTGTCCAAAACCACATGATATATGCCCATTTCTATCAATTATGGTTTTTCTCTTTACTGCTTCATGCAGATTTTACATTGATACCAATACATACTATGAATGAGGTATTATAAGATGTTTAAACCATGTCCATGGACCTTAAATTATTCCACACCACTAAAAAATGTGTCCGTTCACACCCATTGGTCACATCCATCAAAAAGGATTTTTGGATCAAAATGCCTATCTACTCATCATTCACTTGTTTGATTTCTTTTTCACAATTGTATGGGTTATATTTTATAATGTCCATTAGTTGCTTGATGTATTTCAGAACTATATCCACTTTTTAAATTTTTCATAAACCTTCTTTTAGCCTTGCTCAGTAATGCAAGGGCTTATGAAACATAATTTGAAGCAAAGAGGCCACAAAAATAGTTATAATTTAAAAATGTGATAGGTTCTTGTCAAAAAATTTAGTTGGACGAATAAACATAATTCTTCATTAAACAACTACCTCATAATAATGTTAAATGTCCGTTCACACGAAAGAAAAGTCACATCCATCCCCTAAAACTAGCCAATATACTGCTGATTCCCATAAGTGTTTGAAATATTCTCCTGTGTTGTAGGAACTCATAATTGTTATCGTCAAAGCATTCTTTGGTTGAAAACCTTTTATTCAACGCATTATAGTAGATCCAACCCATTGTGTCACCAGTGGACAAGTTTGGACACGTTGATTAATTGGGTAGAGAGGCAAAAAGAAAACACGTTGCCTATCCCCTTTTTCTTGAAGGAACTAAGGATAATCTGCCTTCATGTTGAATAATTTTTCACATTGATGTGCAAAGGTTTTTGTTCGCATCGTCTCCCAAACCGGGCCCTCAGAATTCAGTAACTTCAACTCACCCGTTACACATTGAATACCATTGAAGGCAAATACGATTAGTCAGGAGGATGTTTTTGAGAGTTATGGATATCTATAAATGCTGCTTACGTTGCTTTCATTAAAGGCGACTCAGAGATTTCCGATGAGGGGCGCCCTCAATTTCCAAAAAAATCGGGTTTTTTGCATGTACATAATGCTTGTCCCTATCCTAATCACTGTGTGAAATTGCTAAGCTTAAATCGAATTCCTTCATATAGAAAATCACAACTTTGTTATAAAATGCCGGATCCGGAATTTTTGGTTATAACCTATCCTATGGACGTAATACTACACATAAATTGTTACTGGCATCAAAACGAAAAATCCGTTCATCCTCAAATTTCGGAATTGTGCATTTTAGGTTAGGTTACTATCTTTAGTTTTCTATGACTTTTTTCATTATTTACCAACCAAAACAAAATCTCGAAATCCTGAGTTCCAGACTTTAAGCATGAATTGATTATTTTCTGCTATCGGACTGCCTCCCTGTTTAATAGATAAGGCGTGCAATTTTTATTTTCACCCACTGCACATCCCCTCATTCAAAGCTTATACCTTCGGAAAGTACTAGAGGTGACACGATGGTTGAATCTCCTTATAGGTGTCCTGTTCACATTGTAATATTGTCACATCCAACTTTTACAAACATTATATCCTATCTATTTCCTGGCCAGCTGGGCTTATTATTATTTGTCCCTATTACCTATACCAAGAGCTTTAAACCATTGATTTATCAGAGCCATACATTATTTATTATGCCAGTAACTATTATTATCAATTCCCATGTTGGTCACAATACACCTTGGAATTTTGTCATATATCTGTGCATATCAACCAAATTTTCAATCCAATTTGTCCTAAAGGAAGCCTAGGGTATACTTTTGTTGCCCAGTCCATTGTCATTATATGACAAGTCAATGTACATTATTCCTTTTAATTTTGACTCATGTTTTTCAACACAATTACCCAATTAACCAAGTAACTGAATTTTATTTGAGAGGGGTTGAACACTTAAGCTAAGCCAGAGGCATTTTTATGAGAACCTGTAGCCTTGCAAGAAGAAAACGAGTAGTAAGCACTTTTAATCATCACTTTTTGAAAAAATCCCCTCAGTTGACACAAAGTGGCGCTAATTGTGAAACGGCCCATGTATCTTACGGAATCAACTAATTTCAAGAATTTTGCTATATTCTGCTTAACAATTATAGTTTGGAGACAAATAAAATTCAAAATTTCTTCCATATGTGACCGTACTCGTACTGTTTAGCTAGTACTACAGTAGGCAGGCGTGGCGGCCACGCCTCTTCATTATAGCACTCACCCAAAACTTTTTAAAAAGATATTACACAAGCTATGAAGTGCAAACCACAAACCAATTAGGTGCTTTGATGTGAATCGGTCATGGGTGTTCACCAAGACTCACATACGACCTCGTCCTCGTTCGTTATTCATACAAAAACATTCAGAAATCACCCTTCCGTGGTTTTTTAACTTCAACGGTTTTGGAATAAGAAAATATTCCTTACAACATCTAAAAATTCAGAATTTTTCTCAGGTTCGCTTTTACCTTTAAAACAATGCGACGTCTGAATGCGATTTCTTGGCCGCCCTCCCCTGGCAGGAGCAGACACATTTTTCATTCACTGTCCGCCCATCTAACTCTGTGTAAAGCATTGCATTCACACAATAAGCATTTTGACAAGCAGCATTTTTTATCGCTCTACACGAAATCCTTGTGCATTATATACAGAATTGAGTATTAATTTTCAGGAACTTGGGGTCTTGATGATGTTCATGTCATAAGTGGGCGTATTAGAGGATATGCCGACATAATTTTGATAATTGGCATATTTATTTTTGGAAAGAATTTTGTATTGTGCCACCGACCCTATGAATTCGGCAGCTTCAACGAATGGAATGCATGCCATGTATGTTCACACTGGCTGCAGCACTGCAGAATGAGAATAGGCCCTTGCACTGAAGGTAATTATATTAAGGACTTTTGTTTGCCCTCCAGATCATCCAAGGATGCAAGAATACAATGCATGCGCCTGGTTCCCTGAACATTTCAGTTATTTCTAGCAGGTTATTCCTTTGTATTCTCTGCATGCTTGGGTTTTCTGGAGCAGGTCTGGCCAAGATAACCTATTTCTATTGACCTGCCCGTGCAAGCGCCATCTAGCAGCTACTGTTCATCCCCTAAATTGTGATGGTTCATTATCGGTGTTAGAAATTACAAAATATGGGGTCTTTGAGTGATGATGCTGAAATGGGGGAAAGAATTTAGTATTGGGCACACCCTATGAATTTGGCCGTCACAACGGAATAAATAAAACTGCATGTTGAAGATTGTGGTGGCAGAATACTGAATTCATCCCAAAATGGGAGGCTTAACGCCTTCCAGATATGCGTCACCTCAAAAATGGGGCAACAACCACATCTTCAGCCTCAACAATGTACTATACTCCCTGCCAGAATGTTTCGAGTTTATTTTACAGTGCCCGAGCGTGAACGTGCATTCCACGCGGAATTGAATGCCGATTGGCTTGTTTTTTGAGTAGGTTGGCCTCCCGCATTGGTCATCACGCATGAGGCTCCCATAGGTCTCTGCCTTTTATGCAGATATTGCGGCATGCGCGTTGCCGACCTCTCAGGGTTCACATTGTGTGCGTTTTTGCGTCTATGACGCAATTTCAAAGTAGACGCACTTTTTTGTCTATAAGATTAAAATTTTGCGTCTTTGGTGGACGCAAAAAAGTAGCCACTAAAATCACAAATCACGAGTTTGTCCTGGCACACTGGTCAACAATATTGTATCATTTCACTCAAATATTATTATTTTACCATACATGTAGCAAATCTGTGAAAATTATATAGGTTTAATTTGACTGTATTTTACGTCTTTTTTTAGTTCACTAAACCCTCCCCAGGGTATTCAAGATACTCCACTCTATAGTTCTTTTGGAGTTTAAAGGGTCATCAGGGTAATCACTTTCAATATGCCCAGTCTAGTTTTTGGAATTGGATGTTTATTTTTTGTATTGTTAGCAGTCATTTCTAGTCCGTTCAGAACCAGACCTCGAGCTCGCAGCACGAGTCTGGGAAAAATGTTATTCAAAATGCTTAGTATTTCATTACCACCGTACAAATGAATAGGGCTGCGGGAATTTTTTTTTTTTACCCGCAGCTTATCCCCCAATCCCAGGCTATATTTGAAAGCATTTGGCCTCGAAACGGAATTCTATAATACCTGAGACTATCCCTGATTTCGAATTTCAATCTACTCACAGATTTTTACCCTCTTTCATGTCAAATCCAACAAATAAATTTGCTTCTCAAAGCCCTAAAATGTCTACCAGTGCGAATCAACAAACACTGACGGAACGGCTAACTATGCTGGTTCCATGTAGTCCCTCTAGAAGGACCCCCGTTCTCCCACTGAACTCGCCACCGAACGCGCTCCACGCTCGGTGGCTTAGGTCACAGGGGGATGGACCCAGGGAGGAACGAGGCGAGGGTCCTTCTAGATGGACTATGCGCGACTGTCAGTCGCCGGGACTTTCTAGTGTAATACGTTGTCATGGGAAGACTTTCTTTAACCAGAAAAGCAGATAGAAAAATATTCTAAACTGTGGCCCCTTTGTGGAATAAAATTTAGATAAGAGTTCCAATGCATCTTAATGGAATACGAAATAGAGTTCAGTAAATTTTAAAAAACTAAACTTTCGCATTAGATCATTGCCTCCCCTCGGGCTTCGCCAGCCCTCGTTGCATAGTTTTTTTCCTTCGAGTGAGCAGTGATCACTAGTCATTTCCTGATTTAAAAACAGTTCTCAAACCCGTTTTAAACTTGATAGATTGTACAACATCTCTGTTGTATCCCCTCGGGTCAACAACTTTGAGATGTGGGCAATAGTATTCAACAGAACCCATAACGCTACCGTGTGACAATGGGTGACAGGAACAACAAAAAATTAAGAATTTCTACAAGAAATATGCTCCACTTACCTATATCACAGGGACTAATACGGCTTGTTACCAAAGTTTCTACAGCGTTTATCAACGATCCCTTTCTTGCAAAGAGAAATCGGCCA
>JAMKCH010026131.1:0-38436 GCA_023653785.1 Ophioderma brevispina
CTCTTAAAGCAATAAACGCTCATGTTTCGAAGAGCGCCCTCAATTTTCAAAATGTGAGATTTTTGCACAGTTTGTTGGTAATTGTCTAGTACAACTATACCTGCGAGTGGATATGCTAGAAAATGCCCTTTTTCATAAAAGAAGCGATTTGTAATTAGATCGGGATCCCTGAATTTAATTTAATGGCGGAGCGGGAAACGCCAATTTTATATCCGTCCATGATGAAATAGTGTCACCTCACAGAAAATTATCTTCTAACTTGGACTGTTGAACCGACGCGAGGCAACCAAATAATGGGGACGAGTGTAGACACGTACGTGGCGATTACCAATCAATTACCAATGCAACTTGCAACAAATCTCAAAATAGCCGGAAAATTGGGGACGCTCTTCAAACAAACCTGATGTTAATTGCTTAACGCTACTAGTGCATCCCCCATGGTGACCTTTGATTAGTGTCGCTACTTTTGACCTCAGATTGTCAGTGCTTAGGTCAGTGGTCCTTTTGATTAAATTTGGTGGTCATAGGGCACTTCTACGCAAATTTACCTCTGTATGACCTTGACCTTTGGTACTCTGAAACCCAGATAACAGATGTCAGCTGCCCTCCCCTACCTCCATACCAAATATCCGCTCATATGTAAAAACATAATTAAATGCATACCCGGACGCAGACAGATCTCATTTTAGTAGTACAGATGTCGGATATAACCCTTGATAATCCATGAACATAAGTTAAAAGTCAGTAGGAAGGGCCATCCTTCGGGAAGTCAACACCGCACGTGACAAATTTTATTTACCCCTCAGACAAAACAAAACCAATCTAGCGAAAGCTGAAATATTATTTTGAGTTAGGTTTTGACAAACCTAGCCAAAAAAAATAATGTTTTCCATTTACGACAATATTAGTGGTTTGTCAATTGGTAGAATTTGGTCACGTATGTGTGAAAACACTTACGAAGAATGGCCCGAATCATCCAAGAAATGACGGGCTCCTCATCAGTGCCTGATAGAGCGCACCATGCCTTAATCAAAACATATCAAAAGGAAACATTTTGTCGAAAGTTGTAAATTAGCCCTTCTTATCAATAGGATAGCCTCAGGATAAGGGAACAAATATCGTGTCTGAACAAAAATTAAAGGTTCTTTTCATTTGCAGTAAAGCGTTTAATAGACGCAGAGTTAGATTGGGCAACGCTCCAAATGCGATTCTTTTATGAGACAAATTACAAAACTTAACTAGAGTTTCAATTTTTCCGGAAGTAAAGGTTATGTAATTGTGGAATAGGGGAAACAATAGCGCTTGCTTTCTTATTCTTCCTATTATTCAACATGATTTATTGCTATAAGACTTCAGTTAGTAGATGAGTGGTATTAATGATAATGTCAACCAAACCGCGTACTGAGAGTAAAATACGACCGGTTTTCAACCTCGAAGAAAAAAAAAAGATAGTTCAGTTCAGTGGCGGAACAGGCGGGGGGCAGGGGAAAAGTTCCCCCTGACGACTTTGGCCGGGAAAGAAAATTGCAAAAACATGTAAATCAAGCCGTTTTAGCCCTTGGACCGGGAAAAATTGGTCTTTTGACCCCCCTGAGGGGAAAATTTCCCAGTCTTTGGGAAATTTTCCCCCTCAGAGCCGCGGGCAGGCCGTTAGCCCCACTGTTTCAGTTATATTGTAATCTAAACAGAGCAGGAAATGCACGGACATGAGGAAAACAAAATGATGGTCTGGGTTACCTAAGAGGATAAAGAGTACGCAGTGAACATGATTGTACCAAATTCTTGAGCTGGTATGTGTAATCTTCGTTGTTACAGATATTTGACAAGAGTCGTATTTTAGAAAAAAAAAATAGGGAATTTTTTTTAATTTTTGCTAAAATTGTACACGTGGTCGATTAGACAGACACATTTTAATTATTAATTTATACGCGTATTGGTCGCACCGTCTAGGGCATCTTGGAATACTCAATAGTATTTCGAATTATTGTCATGGGATCTGTAATTAAATGCTTAAATCGATTTATCATTTCCGGTGTAGGCATATGTTGAATTGATAAATGCTAAATATAGCTTGTATATTGCTAAATTCACAGTGGCATCCTGTTGAATTTCTTTTCATAGTTGCCCTGCGTGCTATTTCCGAGATATCTTAGTTTCTAAGGCTTTAGACTTCATATATCATAGTAATGTGATAATGGCGCAATAAGGTGTCCTTAAGTGCTACTGGTGAGTGACGTAGCCATTATTACGCGCGCAGTGTGCGCGTGCGTACAGGAGGTATGTATATTTGGGTGGTTGTCCGGGTGCGTATCTAATGAGGGTGAATAATTTTTAGACAAAGTTATTTTTCGTTGGTCATTTTGTTTAAACTGATAGATTGCGCTTTTTATCCTATCTAAGTCCTTCAAAACGAACGCTACTTAAATTAAAAAGAAAGCCATTTTATCTATAATCCCAAACCAATGTAACAAAAACTATACATTTTTGGAATCCTTATTACTAGACGGACAATTTGCCATACATTTCAACATGAATTGGAGCATTTTAAAATTTGACACTGTGTCGTGCGGCAGGAAAAACTCAGAATGTGCATTGACCTCTAAGGAAGGCAAAACCTCATATCGTGCAATTTTAGGTATACACTGACAAAAACGACCTGTTTGGCGATACTTTCGCTGTTTGCAAAGTATCGCAATATACTTAAAATAGATCTTAAGTACTTCTTTAAACATCCACATCATCATTTCACAATCTTGATTTGACCAAAAATTGGCAATAGGGTGCGTTTGCCCAATGGTAAAGCGAAAACACAAACTCTGCAGGAACAGTACAGGAATGAAGAGGGGGGGCAGGGCGGGTCGGCTTATTTTTTTTGGAATTTGACCTTTCAAATTACTTATGAGGTTTTTTTCCCAGCGACGTGTGTAACTTTAAATTGGCCCTATTGAAAAAAAGTGACACCACAATTTGATAGTACGAACTACCTAAACGTGGGATATAGGAGGGTCCATAACCTACAAAAGTGTCAAACCTTTTCTCTAATGAGGGATTACAACATAACGATGTTTGACCTGGGTCAGTGCCTCCCTCTCTATATCTATTAAAACATTATAAAACCCTGCAACAATAGAAACGTTTAAAACATCCCTAATGTATCTGATAAATCAATAGTGCCAAACTGGATCTACAAAGGTATGATTTGTATGTCAAAAATGAGTGGTTAAAACAGAAGGGTATGCATTTATGTCAAATCTAAACAAGACACTTTTGTACGGATTTATTTTTTTACTCTCTATTGAAACTTTTTTAGTGTCTCTTTCGCTTTCCTTATCTCTGTGATATCACCAACTCGCTCTTCCCCTCTCTCTTGTTTCATATTTCCCCTCCTCCTCTCTCTTTCTCTTCTCTCGCTAATTAACGAATACAGATGATTTTTTAAAAGCTCTTTGAGACTGTAAAGAATCTAAATTCGATAATCTAGAATTTACAATAAAAATTCTTCTTATATACCTTTAGACAAATTCATAACGTCCAATGAGAAAAACAGGTTGACAAAACGTATGATGTTGTAATTTGTAGAACAACAGCTGACGTCAATATCACGTCAGAGGTTTATAAGGTTTGGATATGCTTGTTTATGCTTGTTTAAAGTTGTACAAATACCACCAATCATATTTTTTGACAACATTAAGACCATTGAGTTAATATTAAATCTTTCAAATCCAAAATGTTTTGCTAGGAATAGACACGGTTTAAAGTTTGTAAAAAGACCACAATGATAATTTTATTACAAACAACAACCCCATTAACCAACCCAATATCGTTTAAAATGCGTGAAACATTTTTCCAGATCCAACCATTATAAGACATCTGAAGTAATATTAACGTCATTTTTTTCTAACGTGTCCCACATGGAAAAAAAAAAAACACTCTGCCCCTGGATACGGAAACATTTCTATTAATTTGCCTATCATAATACTGTAATATTTATGATCGAATTGATTCGTGAACCGTTCGTTGTACAGAAATCACGTCCCCGATGTGTGTGTGTATGTGTGCGGTTTTAGTTTCTTCTCCATAAATGAATTTTTTTATTTTAAACAAAAACAAAAATGACCAAAAACCTTTTGTTCAACACAACCGCAACTTTCACACCATGATCGGGACTATGGCGTTACTTCTGGTAATGGTTTTTTTTTCCAACAGGTAGATTGGTTTTGCATTTTCGGAAGTCTGGCCGGGTTCATTTGGGAAATAACTGGGATTTTCTAAACCGATCAGGTTAATTTTTATTAAAAGCTCTCTAATTGCTATAAAAAGCTATCTCTCTTTGGTCTGGTCACATTGTTTCATCACTGCCAGTACTAAATTCAAAGCGCAGCCAAAACTATTTCAGGCGTAATTGCAGCCAGATCAGTAACATCATGATTTCAGCCAAACATCTGTTATTGATGTATCCCTGATTTTCACTCATTTTTCTTATCTTTTGCCCGCGTTTATTAGGCGTAGCCATCATGACAACTGGCCAACCGAGCTCCAATTCATTTCGCCTTTTCCAGAATCCACCTCCGTTCTTCTTGGCCATTTTGAAATTTCTGCCATTGCAGAAGAAGAAAAAAGCGGATGACATGCCCTCAATTCAGGCACTGAACAATAACTCTAATTCGGACCCAACTTCATGTCTCCTGTCCATGGGCTTCATGAAATTACCAACCGATCCTAACAGACTCCCGGTGCAGATGTCGAGAGCCTTATTGCCTCTGCCCGGATTAGATGTCGTCATGGACATTCCGGAACTTGCCAAGTGATCACAACCAATCTTAATGTTCTCATTCGCAGTTCGGAACCGGTGTATAGATTGGGTCACATACAAGTAGAACGACGACCCTGCGTGACACTGCCTTTTGCCTGTGGTTGTGACCACCACTTGTTTCAAGTATAATTTGAAACCACGGGAGACCCTTTGAAAAGTTATCTGAGGTGAATCCAGGTTTTATCTAAACCATCCAGTCATCACCCATGACTCACTGGAACTGAAGCTCTGATGCTGAAAGTGGACCTGTATTTAACTAATTTGTATCTTGCAATTTGATATCTTGAATTCACGTTTTTTCTTACCCAGAACGCTCAGTTGTATTTGAGTAAGGCTGAGTAAACAAAAATATGCGATTATCAGACCAAAAGTATTTTCGTATTACACCTCCTTTTGTTGTGTCCAATCTTTTTGTTTTATATTCGACTTTGATTCAAACTCCCAAAAAAACGTGCACTCATTACAAATGCTATACTCTTTGTATAAGAGAATTAGGTGTAATATCGTAACGTTAGATATCACTTCCCTGTATTGTCCGGATTTTAAAGGTGGATGACCCCGATTATGGTCCAGAGTTTTCATTATAAGTATTCTCATTCACATGAAACATATCACCAAAACATCTGATTAACAATTTTGAGTTATATCGGTCCAGCTTTTTGGAAAGTTGTAAGCAAAAATGTTTTACTAAATTGGCCCATAGGATAGTGTGGGTGTTAATTATGTGGGCGCCACATTTGGAGATTTTCTTTTCATAATATAAAACAAACCCCACACATTTCCTGAAGGGTAATGAAATAAAATAGGAACAATCTTCTGATAGCAAAATCTCAATTTTAACAGCTTAAGTTTTGTTTGGAAGCGGTTTGCGGATCGGATCAGTCACCTTTATTTATGTTTTGTCATATTTCACAATTTTAACACGACCTAAATTAGATAGATTTATGTGGTAGAAATCATAATCCAAAACAAAGGAAAAAATTTAACATGTTTGGTCAAAAAAGTTTTGAGTGCTTATCGTTCTTATAATGCCAATATCTTGGTCTGTGATAAACGCAAAAGCAAAGTGCTTGACCTCCTTGTAATCCACTAAGTGGGAAAATGTGTGTATAACTTAAACTGGTACTCCTCCACTATGTGTACCAATATATATTGATAATTATGTTTCACAAATACAAATAAAATATGTGGTTTGCAATGATATGGTTTACTTTTGTACATAAATCAGGAACTAATAAAATATATAATTGTTTAAAAATTTTCAAATTTTTAATTTTGACCCAGAAAAAATGTCATTGCAAAAAAATACCTTCTGGGTGAAACGTCATGAAAGGCATCACTATGCATGAGCGGATTTTGAACTAGATAAAATCCACTTTTATACTGATTTTCTTTTAGTCAGACGGATTATGTACGGATCGATGCTGTAACATTATTCCATTAACGTTTAAATAACACGTGTTATCACGGTAAATTTTTTGACATTCAAACGAATCATTCGGTATTAATTAATCTCTCTAAAGGAATTCAAATGTGCATAATTTAATTTCAGCAACTTTAATAAAACAAACCTTTGACTGTGGACATCTAACTTCAATACCACCTGCTTATGGGAATTAATATTTCACTTTAGTATTTCCTATAAGTTGCCCTGATCTCGTAATGTAACGAGATGTATAGTTGTTTTTTCTTCATGACAGAACAAAAACAAATGTACTGAAATAAAACAAGGTGTATAATATGGACTTTTAACATTGTAATATTTAGCATAGTTTTAATAGCGAACGATGGAGTGAATATGTTGGATTTTTATTTATTTAAGATATTTATTATTAACAATTGAACCGGGTGCCCTCATCGGTTGGTGACGCCGAGTATTTTTATTAATTTGGACTGTGCAATTCTTTTGATCATGGGTCGATCAAACCCAAGCATTCCGCGTTATACGCGTAACAAAAAATCATCTAATTTAAAATCATCACTGTAAAAATACTTATTTAAAATTAATGGACGACCTCAAATGTTGGTAAAACGTTTCATATGAAGTCCCCAATGCAAATGAGTTATTAATAATTATTCCGTCACGCTGTATGACTTTGTGCAGTAGTGCTGGACGGAATGAATGGCAATACCTCAATTGTATCAATGGGACTTCTATAGGAACCGTCTACCTCAAATGTTGGTAAAAACGTTTCATATAGAAGTCCCCATGCAAATGAGGTATTGTAATTATACGGTGTTCAAAAAGTTCGTTCCGCCCTAATTCCCAACTCCCGCTGAGCGCACCATAAATGCTGAAGTACCCCCTTTATTAAATAATGTCCTGGAGTGACAAGCTGACAATACCCTACAGCATGAAAGCTTTTAGAAAATTCTTGTATTTTGATCACAGTTTTTTAAGCAGGTTTTGTACATTTTGACGAATTTAAAGGTCTGCAAACCTCGGGGATTTAAAGATGGCGACCAAGAAAAACAATGAAAACTTGGGAACGATGAGAGGACTGGCTTGGGAGTGGAGAAAGGAAGGTAAAACCAATAAGGAGAAAGTTGTGGTCTGCATTGAAAGAAAGGGTTTTTGAGACCCCCTATTGCAAAACAATAGAACAACTCACAGAACGAGTCCAGCGTGTATGGAAAGCGTTAGACAATAATAAGGACTATCTCAAGTCATTGGTTGACGGAAACTGGGAATAGCGTGTTTCGAAGGTTATCGACCATCAAGGAGAGAATAACTTTAAATAAATTGGTAATTGACATTCCATTTAATTTGAAATAATAGCTACTCACAAATGAATATCAAATTAATTGTGTAAGTTTAATTTAAAATCCGTTAAAATGGTTTCCTTAAGGGGGGAGGAACGTACATTTTGAACACGGTATAATTCCGTCATGCGCTGTTTGATTTTGTACAGTAGCGCTTGAGGGAATAATGGCAATACCTCATTTGCATACTTGGGACTTCTATATGAAACGTCTTGGTAACCTATTAATCTTGAATAAATCCTACGCTATAATGTTGAATAATCTTAATATTTAACAATGCGTGAGGTTTTCTCAACTTTGACTAAGATTTTACCCAACATATGAGTGAAATAGTGATAGTATTTAAAGGTTCACTGTAGAACTCAAAGTTTAATAAGTATATTGTTATTTATCATTTTGAAATTATTGTGTAATGTGTGCAGTGCCATCGTGTAATATATTGTAATAATGTAAATTATTTAACTTTATTTATGAAATTTATAAATATTTATTAAGCGTTGTCATTAATTGTTACTTAGATTGAGATAAGTAATAGATATTAATAGAATGATGCGAAAAGAGATAAATGTGTGTGTGTGTGTGTGTGTGAGAAATGTGTGAGAGAGCGAGATAGATGGATGGATGGATGGACGGGCGGACGGACGGATAGATGGATGGATTGACGGACGGACGGACGGACGGACGGACAGACAGACAGGCACACAGACAGACAGACAGTCAGATAGATAGATAGTCCGACAGTGCAGATTCAAAGAGCTACTCAGAAAAATGTTACAGTGAAAGAATTAATGTGGTTTATCCCTTTACGTAACTAGTATTATTAGCTGAAAGTCTACTTTCTATTGAATTCACTTAAGTGTATAAGGTTTCCTACGCTCCAGCTGGTGTAGTATAGGGGGTGAGGCTCATGTGGACCCCCTCTCTGAAAAAACACTCATTTTTTTTTACCAAACTCAGGTCATTGATGAGGTACGTCAACATCACGACCACATAAGTAGAAGACAAATTGAAAATCGGTTGTACCGATTCAAAATGGTGTTTCAAAAAACGATTTTTATGTCACGTTAAAAAAAATCCCGCCCAAAATGGAAAAACGACTTTCCCGAAGGACTTTTTCCATACAATTTTGCTCATAATAGGAGAACATTTTATACATTTACATTGCTGAAATAAACATTTTTAAATCACTCCAAATTTTGAATATAGCGCCACCAAATGCTTATTTATGCTAATTAGCATAAAAATGCCATGGCTGATTTGAGTTTTTCCCCAAAAAATAATTTAGCGTTGAAATATGACACGCAAGAAACAAATCTGGTTCACGTGGACCCCCCTCCCGTCTTATACACTTAAGTATTAAAATATTTTCTGCAAATATTCCTGCCTTGATGTATGTATATTCAAGAACAAGTGATCAACTTGTTCTATATGAAAATGAGACTGGACTTACTATTAAATGAAATACTCAGGACTAACTATGCGAACAATAAATTTTGTGTTTTTGTTGTTATTATTGGTGGTTTGTAAACACAATCTATGTTGTAATTTCTCAAAAAAATCCGCTGATATTGGTGTCGAAAACTTGTGCGACAAAACAAGCAATATGATTTCATTATACAGCCATAATTAACTCTTAAAAATTTGAATGGCTTTTGGTATAAAGAATATTAAAGGGGATGGTCCGATTTAATGTAAGATTTTTCTCCTGATTGCATAGTACTATTCAAGACAGTTTTTGCTTTCACAGGTTTTCTGTCCGAAAGGTCGTTTCTCCGAAAAAAATGGTTTTAAAACGCATTTACTCCTAAAGTCGTTGATCTAATAAATGGAATAAAACTCTTCGGACTAATTAACAGTAGGTCCATTGGCATTTAAAAATATCTTTGAGGAAAAGAGTAACTTTCGGGAGAAAGACCTAATTTTTCATTTTTCGGAGAAATAACCATTCAGATTAAAACACTTTGGATCAAGTGAACTTTCACAACGTAAAGTGTCGTAAAGTATTCCCAGCATTCACCGGTACCCATGTATATACAACTGGATGGAGTACAGTGGAGTGGTTGAAGTAAAGTGTCTTATTCGAAGGCACAACTTGGCCGCGGCGGGGCTCAAACTCATAACCTTTTGTGTGTGGGTCAGCGCTCAATTCACTGGACCACATGTGCCTTTACTTCCATAGGAGAAATAAAACTCTTCGGAAAAATAATGCTTCACACACACACACACACACTCGCGCGCTCGCGCGCGCACACCCACACACACACACAGGATTTTTATTTTTGCTTATTAGATTTTTTTTTGTTTCGTAGGTTTTTTTTTTGCTCATTATTTTTTCTTTGACAATTTTTTTTTTTAGACAATTTTTATTTTGGGAGCTTATTTTGTTTGCATTCATTATTTTTGGTTTCATTTTTTGTTTGGAGAAATAACCATTCTGATTAAAGCACGTCGGATCAAGCGAACTTCCATAGGAGAAATAAAACCCAACCCTTCGGAACATATTAGTTTTTCTTTTTTGTCCTTAGACAACTTTTGTTGCCTATAATTTGTTCGTTTATGCTATTGGTTTTTGCTTAGAACAACTGTCTTAGAGTGTTTGGGGGTGATTTTGCGCCTTCTTAACGGAATAGCGCCCAATCCTAATATGGTATTATATTCCGTTATATTTAATTAGGGTGACGGGTTGTTTCTAAGACCTAAATGTATATTAAATCTTCTATTTGACTACTAAACTAAATTGCAGCAATGGTTGCTCACGCTTTCGCGATTATTTTGGGCGCGGATACCAATAGCCCATGGGGCATTCCGTTCTAATGCTGTTGGTTTTGTTGTCTCCAATCGGGGGCCTAGGGGAAAGCCAAGTGTAAATTCATAATAAATTATTAAAAGCATAATAACTGGGTCTTTTCCCACAATCAAACTGGCACAATTCTTGAAAAAGAAATAAAATGTTCACTCTTCAATTTCATTTCCCCAATATCATGACCATGATACACATAGACTTCATCAAACATGGATTTAAATATATTCATCTATCACCGTCCCGGTAATTTGCGGTGTAAGAAAACACTTCAGATTCCCTTCATCTGGGAGTGAGGACCATTGTTATATAGTTGGTCGCGCCGCTGAAGATAGTTTCAGCTGTTTCCAACAGCTCTCCAAATTCGACATGTTACTTTTTGCAAGGACAAAATACGTTTATCCTCTTTCTCCAATAAATAAACATTGAGCGCCTATAGTGCGTGTTCAATTAGCTCTGCCCATATTTTTTTTTTCATCATTTTATAGAAAAGAAGAAACGATGAACCAAACCTCATGATAGACATTGTGCTGGGCAAGCTTTGGACCTACCAACTTTGTGGGCAACAAAAATCCGTAACTTAATCGCTTACTTCATTTCTATTCAATTTATTAACCCGCGTTTTCCAAAGAAAATTTATTGTCAACGACCTTATTAATAATATACACGGGTAGAGTCTTGGTGAGAGAGGACGGGTCATTTGTCACCTCAAACCCGAATCGTGGAGGTGGTAACACCCGGCTACAACAATGGCCCCACATACCGGGCCCATTGCATTCTTTAGCTCATGGTTTGGGGTCTGAAGTCTATACATCTTCCATATGGTCCTCCTGATATTAGGAAAAGAAATGAGGTTACATTTTATTTTTTTTTTAAAAAAATGTGCCAGTTTTATGTCTGGCACAGACAGTTATGTATTGTAATAATTTATTAGTGAATTTACAACTTGTTTTCCCTTAAGCCCCTCGATGGGTACACCAGAAATTTGTTATACAGTTGGTTATTTGGTGGTCCACGGGCCCCATAGTCTATACAAGGTTAGGGTTGTGTTGTGGCCGAAAACACCCGGGTGCCGAACTTCCGTGTGCCGAAGTTTCCCTCCTCTCAGAACTGCCGAGGTACCGGGGCATTCGGCATAGGAGAAGGGAAGTAAGAATAACGTGCTGTTTAATGTTTTGAGCACGTGTTTAACGCATTTTTCCGTGTTTTTATGGACAATTCTACACTGAAACTCATTAAAAATCAGGCTTTTGGCATTTAGGAAAAGCATGTATGAATAGTAGACGTAAATACGATCTTGTCGAACTGCCAAGCACCCCATAGACCCCATGAAGAAGTATTCCCGCCGCTTTCATGATTAGCAGGTAGCCGATTGCGGAAACAATTGTATCAACGTCATATGCATGGTAGGCCTATACATATGGCTCCCATTTAAAGCTCCCATTGTAAAGAGGGTCCCTTTATTGATTAGGAGGGGGCTTTAGTAGGGCCTGTTGCAACAGGGGTTAGGTGTAGGGTTAAGGTATATAGGGCCTATAGTACCTCGGGTTAAGATAAGGGCTATAGGAATTATGGTTAGGGTTTTGGTTATTGGGTCCGTAGTACAAACATTTGGGATTGAACCCTATGTGATTTTCTACTTGACAAATATGGGTGGCCTATGTTGATTTTAGTTTTTCCATGGGGGGGGGGGGTCATTTAATTTATTATTCAATAAACCAAGCACCTATCCGCATATTCAGCAGTGGGGCCTAATCATATGAGTACCTAATTGTGTTGTGGGATGGTGTTGGGTTCTATGCAATATGGCCTAGTGGGGTTATGCAATTTCGAACACATCTTGTCAATTTGCTTTTCTCCGCGCGTCCCCGCCCCTTGTAATCAATGACCGGGCCCTATAAATTATTAGTTTAAAGCTAATCTTAGCTGTCGTAGCGAGCTTAGATCAAACTTAACACCTATTAGTGTCATTCTGTGTCCGAACAGCCAATTGACATAAGACCTTATTACATCCAACAAACCGCACGCAGTAATAAAGGATCCTCTGTGCGAACTACTGGATAATAGACCATTGTTTCGTCGGGCGTTTCGCAGATCCCCCTGCCGTACGGCAGGCAAGGTCATCGCCGACAAGACCCGGGCAATTTCGGCATAGCCCGTTATTTCGACGCAGCATTTTTGTTAGGATCGTACGGAACCTAGACGTTTACCGGTAGTCCAGCCAAAAACTTTCAAAGTCGAGGGACCGTCCCCTTTTGTTATTGTAATAACATTCTTTATTATGTTTAATAAGCAGAGTCCGTCTTCTCTTGTAAAGTAAATCCTCTTAGCATGTCTCGACTTCCATGCTCGCGACTTCTTCAAATCGGTCAATCAATAGGGGGAAGTGTATCAATCGTCGATAAATAATTGTCTAATTGGTGGTGCCGGTGATAGGATAAACTTTTGTTGCTTTCGTTACGATAAAAGCCGTACTGCTTGGACAAACAAAAATCGCATCAACGCATCATCGAAGCCAACGAAGTTCGGTACGGAATCAAGTTTGAAAAAGGTTGAAAAATTATAGGCCTAGGGCGAATCAGTTTTAAAACATACAGCTAATTGATATATAACCCTTTATTACTTGTAAGTTATAGTATTTAATGATATTGGTTTGTATCATGATTATTATTCTGATGAATAATGAAATGAAACATACAATGGATACACTTTTTGTATATCATTTTTCTTTCCAGCACGCGAAACTCCAACCTCGCAACAATTTGGGTGCAATATGTACATACTACAATGGTTTTGGAATCTTTGAGGTAAGTCAAAACATAGATTTTTAACCCGTATTTTTTATATTGATCACGCTTTGGACCAATATTTACGAAAGCAATCACTTGAAATGATTTCGAAATATCTACAGATTAGTGACACTGGGTTGCTTTGGTCATTTACGAATAAGCATATTGAACTTTATTGCTGTATGTTTTTAAATTTTTGAAGTCTTGTTATATGGCGAGTGTAAGTATTGTTTTATACAACTCTGGTTTTTTCATTATTGATCTTTCTAATAACCTCTTGGTAAGCCGGGTAATATCGTTCTTTCTGTTGGTTATAGTACATTTTTAGCGGAACGCATTCATTATACAGCGAATTACAGGTTTAATAATAGATTGTTGGTAAGGTCCAAAGATTAATAAAGCCCCTTGGGATTTCTCCCATTCAGACACGAAATCGCGATAATACAATTGATTTAATTTGGATCTTTATGAGTACAAATTTTGTACACATGTATTACAATGTTATTATAAAAATCCTAATTTCAACACAAGTGAATAGCTAAGATCTTCATTACCATTTATCTGACACGAGCAGGCACGACAAGTTCAATGATCGCGTCATTGACACTCAGTCAATGATCGATCACAATCGATCACTCCGCAAATTCACCCATTAACCAACGCGCTTGAGAGATGTCAACGAACCAGACGTCCAGAGAGGTTCGCTTATTACCATAATAAGAACGGCATTACAATAACAAACGAACAACCCCCCCAAAATTACAAGGTCCGCTTTATCATTTTGAAGGTCCGCTTTTGCATGTTGAAGGTCCGCTTCGGCGTGATTAAATTTGCGCAATGTTTTGTCAGTGTTGTGGTTCCCACTATAGCGGTCCAATATCACGCCTTACTACTTATAATTATAGTGTTTTTGAACGCCGATGATGTTGGTAATTCCTCCGAACGCCCCCCCCCCCCCTCTCTTCAAATTTTTGGATGCGACGTTAAAAATTTGGGGCAACCCGGCGAGCGCAGCGGCCTAAAAAACTTGTTTCTCGACAAAAGGGGTCCCCTCTGGCAAATCCCACCCCCCCCCCCCCCAAATCAATTCCTGGCTACGGGCGCCTGTAGTGTTAGTAAACGTTGCCCCTACCTTCTATCCCAGGGCCCCTTTGCGACTATAACATGTCTCTTTAATAAATAACATCTTCAAGTCCAAGTCCTATATAAGTTCCACAGGGTCCTTTCCCAACTACCCAGGTCCTTTCCAACTGTCCCTTCAGAGCCCTTTCCCAGTTGCCACAGAGCATACTTTCAAAGTAACTAAGATTCCCCTTCTCTTCTAAAACAGGTGCCACTTTCCCAACTAAACCCAGTCAACCGTGTTTCCACAGCTAACTCCACACCCTATTCCCAAAGTTTTCCCTTTTCCATCTACATCATGGGTCTCTTTCCAGACAGCCGCAACCATGATGCTTTTCTCACTATCCTTTCTCCCAATTACCCAGGATCCACTTCCAACTACCCCGTGGTTCTCCTTTCCAACAACCCGCCTTTTCACTTAAATGAGTTACTAATACTTCCAGTTGAAGCATAATTCAGTTCTTGAGTCCCCTTTTGAGAAAATGTCTGCCTCGAAAGCTAAATTTGAGCCAATTTGAGTCCCAAAATCTACTGCCACTTTCCTCCAACCACTGGACCACATACCACATGTGCCTTACTTCCATAGAGAAACAAAACCCTTCGTACAATAATGCTTCACACACGGAGACACACCCGCCGCTCGCCCACACACACTCCCACACGCACACACACCCACACACACACACGCCGCGCGCGCGTTCGCGCGCGCAACACACACACACAATACACACACTCCATCTCACCACGAATTGGGGGCGTTTGTGGTACATTGGATTTAGCTGGATTGCTATACGGTGCGGCCAATAATCCCAAATTTAATACGTTCCATTAGGTTTACCCGTACAACGAAATCTTGACGAATAATTCTAATTTCTTATATGTAATATAAACAATAATTTTTCTTATTCCAAAATTTGTTGGAGCTGAGATCAACTCCTTTTAATGGTTGTTTCTTATTTTCTGGAACTGTAATTTTATTGAGTTATAGAGTAACCCATCAGTAGGCATCTGACGTAACATATTTTTATAAACTTTTGCTATTTTATTTTTGAATGTTGACAAGATATACCTTTTAAAAGAAAACGTAATCGACTGTACGGGAAAGCGCCCTGTGGAGAGCGCCCCTGAGGACTCGCGGGTAAGTTGCAAAGGGGCGAACCTTGCGCCCTTCGTAATGACGCACGTGACTCGGTAAATCACTTTCTCAAATTTTTATTACAACCAGCCTTCGTCTTGTCGTCAGATTACTTCACAACGTCAAGTAACCTACACAGGATACAGCAAACTGGCGATTACATGTTCTTTATAAACTATTTACTCACATATAAGTTTGATAATTCTAAATATAACAACACAATGGCAAAAACACTTTTTGGACATAGGTTTTCCCTTCTAGGCACTGGCCGGCAATCGTAACTACATACCATATGACACCAGGGGTGCATATGTTTGTGGATTTACAACCATATTTGATAATTACTTTTATACAACCTATAGTATATAATATACATTTAAAGGAGACACCAGTGGGCTCCAAATACAGACAACATTGCTTCTTCGTGAAATCGTCGCCACACAATATTCGTCGCCACCTGAAGTTCATCGTCCCATGGTTACTCAACTCCAGATGATGCTCATGTCCACTTTTATATTTATTGAAGGCTAAGCCATTACCTCCAACAAGCCGCCGAGCACTACAGTGAGGTGCCTGCCTTTTTGCATGCATTGTCACATAATATTCATTGTCACTTATTATTTATTGAAGGCTAAGCCATTACCTCCAACAAGACGCCGAGCACTACAGTGAGGTGCCTGCCTTTTTGCATGCATTGTCACATAATATTCATTGTCACTTATTATTTATTGAAGGCTAAGCCATTACCTCCAACAAGACGCCGAGCACTACAGTGAGGTGCCTGCCTTTTTGCATGCATTGTCACATAATATTCATTGTCACTTATTATTTATTGAAGGCTAAGCCATTACCTCCAACAAGACGCCGAGCACTACAGTGAGGTGCCTGCCTTTTTGCATGCATTGTCACATAATATTCATTGTCACTTATTATTTATTGAAGGCTAAGCCATTACCTCCAACAAGACGCCGAGCACTACAGTGAGGTGCCTGCCTTTTTGCATGCATTGTCACATAATATTCATTGTCACTTATTATTTATTGAAGGCTAAGCCATTACCTCCAACAAGACGCCGAGCACTACAGTGAGGTGCCTGCCTTTTTGCATGCATTGTCACATAATATTGTGACATTAATGGTGACATTATAATTTATGACATATTGGACATTATAATTTTGTGACAATTTTGTGACATGTAGTGTTGTAACATTGATGTGACACATTTCTGGTAATGGGAACCCCCAAATCCATCATCGTACCTACCTCTTCTGCTGACATACACGTGTTTATATCATTATAATAACTAAGTTTACATCTGTAATTATTTTATTCTCACACCACCCCCCCTACGTTTTCATGTCACCAATTCGCTATGATGTTGATTTACAGCCAGTCTAGTACACATTTAACACTAACTCTAAAGGAATGGGCAATATGTTTTCCCATTATCTCATCATCATACAATAATAAATCCATATCCTTCTATTAACATGGGACAGTCATAATCTTTATTCCCTACGAGAGCATGTTCCTAACTACAGACTGTCCCAATAAAAACTATACAATCAAACTAAAAATTATAAAAAATATAAACTGTGCATTTGCCAATATTGTGACTTTATTTGTTAGACAAGTTCCTAAGCTATCCTTGCTTTTATTCCTTCCAATTTGATGAACCCTGAGCGGAGATATTTTCAGTTTGACACAAAGGATAAAAAACCACTTGGGCCAGTTTCACCTGAAGGTTCAAGAAACTACAGGTATAAGGCGTTTAGCATCATTGTGGGATAACACCATTTTCAAACAAAAGAATATTGTACAGATCAGAGGTGTGACTGTATATAATGCTTTGAACTAATCAAATATTTTTTTCATTGAAAGCCTCAGAAATTATTATTTGTGGGGTGAAATGAGTGACTCTCCCTCAGGGGACAATGATCAGGATAGTCATGGAAATTGGGGAATTGACTGCTGAAACTAATTGTAACAGTCTACAAGTCTGTTGAGGGATGGGCAACGCTCTAATGTGAAGGGGACCAATTTACCATTCCCTATCCCACATGCCTCCAAGATGCCAGTGGGACCAGGAACATAATGAAGAAAGCAGTGTAACAAAGAGCAATAAGGAAAGGATGGTTGTGTTCAAAGCTCTCTCAGTGTATTTTGACCAAGGGTGTTTTTATGGTTCTACCTTCTGCTGATAAACCTGGAGGTGTAAAGCTGAGACAAACAAGACTGTTGGGAATGAATTTCCCAATGTACATGTATTTATAGTAAATTTGCGAAATTTTATAAAGTTATAAAATTATGTGCTATTCCTACTCGAAGCAGCACTTTATACCTACTTTTTATGTAAATTTTCCAATTAAAGAATGTCTGAAGGTGAGTTCAATGGAAACTTTATTGGATATAGGATTAGCCGAAACTGGCCCAACAGGTTTTTCAACTGTCTCAGATAATTAGCCCCAACTCTGAACCAGCCCCAAATTACACCACGAGAAAATCTCATGAAAGCTTGAACACACCTAAAAAAGAATCAGTTAAACTCCAGTTGAGATTGAACTAAATTTTTGGGCCAAAAAAATAATGATTTGATTGTTATAGTTTTTTTTGGGACAGTCTTGTATCCCTACAGAATGGGAATTAGTACTAAAATTGAAGTTTAATTATTCCGCAAACTCAAACTGACAAACAATTTAATTAATTCACCTAATCCATAAATGCAGGGAAGGAAAAGAAAGGAAGTGAGGATTTCTAAAAAGATTGATTACAAGGGAAAGGTTATCATGTGTCTTTAGAAGAAGTTATTTTAATATTTAGTATTATTTTAATTCACCATTAATCTTAAGCATAAAGAGAAAATAACAAATTTCCTATCATTTAGACGGGACATCAGCTTGTCTTCACATATAAAATTTAATATATTAACTATCACATGGATTTAACTTCTCCTAACTAAACAGAGCGAAAATATTTATAATGTCTTTCATCGCTTCTCACTTCATTGTAAAATTTCTTCCTAATACAACACAACATTATAATTATTTTTCTATCTCTCCTAATTATTAGCAGTTCGTGCTCAGGTGCAGTAACCATACAGTGAATGGCCTTGAATTTACATAGTGGCCGTGAATAAATTAACATGAAATAAAATCAAAGAGGGAAGAAATTTCAAATGTGCATTTTCAACAAAACAAAGCTTATTCTCCTCCGAAAATCACTAAATAACATCCAATTTCATGATTTATAATTTACTAGTAAGTCAAACATCATTACTGACAGATAATATCTCACAAACAAGTCTCATCAAGAGTTGATATGCTCGACCCCTACCCTGCCAACAATACGGCCCCTTCAATACGACAACATTTAATGGGCCGCTGTACTGTCATGTCTCATGAAGAGAACGACATTGTTTATGCACGTTCACAGTAATCGCTATACCATATGTTTTTGTACTGTAAACTGACAAGTGGCGCATCGTGTAAAATTTCCATCTCTCTCTTCCAATTCATTTTAAAAGTGAGTTAGACAACAAAACACCAACCAACAATCTCCTAATCTCCCATAACTGCAGATTACGTATGCAATTACTGATTTTTTTTTTAAGAATTTTAACGAAATAATGAAATTCTAGTGATTTTTCTGATTCGTATGTCCATTGACTGTAGAATGACAAAATTTATCATCAGAAGCTATCCTGACATGAATTCATAAACTTTCATTCCGAAAATATTGACTTCAATTTTCAAAGGTGGACGAGTCAGAATTGGAATTTCCCCACACACACAATTTTCGACAATATTTCATCATAAATCTAACCTAATGTCACAAACCTGATTACCCGGCTTTTCTGCCTAGCTTCCCGACGAGATATTTTAACAAACACCAAAATGCATTTAGAATATGAACTTTCCCGCATCCAAAATGTACAAAATCTTCCAAACGACAGCAATTCGCAAGGGTGTACGCCACCTACCACAGGTTACAGCAAACTGACGGTTTCCCGCCACGTTGATGATACCGCGTAGGGTGCTATCATGGCGATCCTGATCACGCAATGAGGCGTCACGCTGATGTGCAAGTACAGAAGGACTTGCATACTTAGTACTGACGTAATGGAAATGTATTTGTAAGCAGAGAGCTTTGGATAACCATTTGGGACATTTTGTGACAAAATAATACTCTAAGAAAATACAGTCTAACTTCCAATCCCTTTTCAGTACTACTGATAACTGCATGCTGGAAAGAAAATTAGCTTTAAAGGACACGAAGAATGTTCTGCTACAAATATACTTTCCCTAATTTTGCCCACTTCATTCGTATCGTTCTGGAGCCCAAGTGAGAACGTTTGAAGTTTTAGTGGACAACAAGGAGGCCCTAAACCAAGAGAGTACCCATGGGTCAGTAAACCACTCACAATGTGTACTAAAACGTATTGTACAGTTCGAAAACGTTCACCCAGAATTTTTTGTCCCTGTGCCCCATGCCCGAGGGCCCCTTACCCGGTACGAATTGCGTAGACCGTACCCATAACGTTATCACATGCTGGACCCAGACTCGGACCCTTACCCACGGTCTCGTACCCTACCCGTAACCACGGTGCGTCGGGTCCGTACCAGTACCTGTACGCAGATCTCGTACCCCATCCATGTCTTCGCACCCAAGTCAATAACCCATGCCTGTAGCCCGAGCCCAGTATCCATGATCTTGTTATCACGCTACCTTTACGACCCTGTGTAAATTTCAGAAACAAATCAAATTAAACTATATATTTTTTTACTTATTTTTACGTTGATGAATTTTAAAGGTGCAACGAAAGGTTTTCTCAGGTGTCCCTAAAAATATTAAAAGCACGGATTTTTACACTGAATGTATGTAAAGCTCCCCATTTGGAAGGACTAAGCTGAGAATTATTTCTTTGATACAAACAAAAATCTAATTTTGTATTGGAGCAAATTGAAAAATCAGCCTATGTTTTATATTGAAATATAAGTAATATCAAATTCACCTTTTGCTCTCACCCTTGATACTGCATTTCTGTATCCAAATACAAATTATACAAGGTAAGAGATCTTTTGAGTTTCTAATATATATGAAATCACTACATATGACATAAAAATCAAAATATGAATCTATCTACATTTTTCATTTTTTTACATAATTATACACTATTGATATAATATACAGTGCTATGTGCCACAGAAGTCCTAGTCCTTTACAAAGAGAGTGCTCATCAGCATTGTTATGATAGCCTACCATTACAAAGCAAAAAAGGCACTGAACCATACATGACTGTGTAGACTGGCTCATCACATCCATCAGTACAGTTGTTTACAGAACGTGGCAAAAAAAGTAAAATCAATGTTCCAGTTCCACTTATTGTGGACTTTGCCTTCAAAGTATGTGCATGCCAATGAAAATGAAGAAAGATCCAAGCAGAATGCAAGTTTTGCAGTGGATGGAAAAGTTGTCATAGCAGACAACAGGAAGCAAACGTCCAATAAGAACAAACAAGTTAATTGGTCCAGCTGTTTGGAAAGTAGAAGCACGGGTCCGAGACCATGGGTACGGGTATGGGTGCGGGTCCAGCTTGTGACAAAAGTCATGGGTTCGGGTACGGGTACAGTGCCATGGGTATGGGTACGAGGCTTTCGGTAAAGGTACGGACCTGTGAGCATTGTGTACATGTAAGTTAACGTGTGTAATGCACATCATCTAGTCGCCCCTCTTCAGGTGGGTTAATGGTGTATATATATGACCAATTTGGTATGATATTTGCTTCGACTATCTAAAGAGCTGGACTTGCTTGTTCTTATTTGATGTTGCTCCTAGTTATAAAATAATAATATTAATTTTGAATACTGCAAAATACAGAAACAGAATATAATCATCACAAATTGACAATGCAAAGCAAGTAATTTCGGATAAGAGAATGGGTTGCAAAAACACGATCACAAAAAGTGCTCTAATATCCAAAGAAAAAAATAAAACAAAGATTACATGCACAGAGAACAAGCTCAAAATTGACTTTAGGAAACCCAAAGAATAGGCAGCAAATGTATCACAGTGAAAAAACGTCATCAATGATAAACTGACTGAGAAACAACTAAACAAAATCTACTAGAGTTGAAAGAGTTAAATTTAAAAAAAGAAAAATATACAAAAAAACCACACCGTTAAATCATTAAAACATAATTCTTAGTCTTAGAAATATTCAGAGATAACGCATTCTTAAATAACCACTCTTCACATTTAAGAAGATTCTAATTAAGCCCTTACACATTCATCTCGTATCGCAAGAATACATGAGAGCCGTACCGTCAGCATAAAGAGTAGTTTTGCATGAGAGATAGACGGCAAATCATTAACAAAAACTACAAAAGAGAAAGGGCAAGGATCGAAGCCCTGCGGACAGCCAATGTGATGAATTTCGTATCAGGAGGACACACCATTCAACACATTGTTTGTTTTCGCCAATTTAAATATGAAATTAAGGCAATTATAGAGCTCAAGAAGCACTCCTTTGCGACTGGCCCGACATTATCAAGCTGCTCAGTGAGAGATGTCAAGGCCTACTTCTTTTCATGATTTAAGTTCGTGTACTAAAAAAGTATGAAGAGACATTTCATATTTTGACATGTACAGGATTAAAATTAACCAGCGATTAATCTTGGGATTAAATGGCTAAATGCGATTTTTAACACAGCACACCCTCTCATATTTCAAACCTTCTATAGTAAATCCAAGCGACCTTTGAGACTTCCAAAACTTTTTTGGACACTGTCCACTGTTCGAGAGGGGAGGCATTTTCTATTCACAGAATCAAAACTCTCAAGAGGCTAATGGGCGTCTCAAATTGACCCGTTAACTTTAGGGGGTGCTCAATGGGGCAATTTATGTATAGGCTCCGTTGAATTGTAATGAGGCACCCTTTCCAACCCATTAATTCTGTAGCCCCCTTTGCCTGCCCACTTAGCCCTCTTTAAACTAGGCTCAGAGGTACTAACCCTGAAGGTCAATCTCCATGGCGTACCAGACCTTGCAAATTGGGGGGGGGGCAGAAGGGGTGCCCAGAACATTTTTTGAGGGGGCTAATTTGGGTCCTTCTCCTAGACACGGTACACAAGGTCCAGTTCATTGTGGGGGGGCAGAAGGGGGGGCAACGGTTCCGTTTGGGGGGGCTCGCCCCCCCCCCCCCCGCCCCCCCCCCCCCCCGCTGGTTACGCCACTGTCAAGCTCTAACCACTGCTTGGTCTTTATTACCTATGTGAGAGATCAACTTAAATACTCCGATGACATATCTTAGGCGGGGCCCTTTAATTATTTTAATGTTTTGGCCCTTTACCCACCAGTGCCAGATAATAAACTCTATCAATACAGGACCGGCACAGGCATACTTTCTAATACAGCCATGGGGGGAAAAAAGTTGTTTGTTTTTATTAGCTGTGTGTATATATACGCAGATTGCTAGACATACTTCTGTTGTAGCCAGATTTTGTAATGTTATATAATGTTAACGTATTATGTTTGTTAGTGTTAGTATTTAGAAACTTCTGCTATTTCCATTTTGTAATTTTAAAAATTGGTGAATGTCGTACGTGTTGTGGGTGCTGTGTGCGCGCTCCGCTGGGTGCGTGTGGTGGGTATTTGTCGGGGTAATTGTGTGGTGTGTGTGTGTGTGGTGTATGTGTGTGTGTGTGGTGCGTGTATGCTAGTAAACAAAACGCCGCATTTTATGTACCAGTTATGTGCAATGCCCATGTTTCATCTATATGACAGTTATGTTTATAACTTCCAATTAGCCCTGTCCAGTTCATATTTGGGGCTCTTAAGTATTTGATTTGATCATACAGTTACAGTTTAGTATGACCAAAAGGTCAAATTTATTTGATATTCACCCAACATATAGGTATGAGTATGTTTGTATAAACAGGCTACAGTCTCATATTGTTCCCCCCGGTCCTGTTACGCACAAACTTTCCTGTACCCATGCTCGTGCGTAGGATTGTGATAAACTTATTATCATTTATTATTATTATTTAGCAAAATCACTATATATAATGTACTTTTTATGTGGGGAAACGTCGCTTCTGACAAGGTTTTTTCGCCGAAAAGTCTGATTTAATATTTCGTCCAGTATTTCATGATTTTTGCCGTGGATTATCAAGAGCAAATTTACACGGCTTCGTTCATTTTCAATCACCTGGATAATAAGTTCCTAGGAAACGATTTACATGCATATTCATACTTTCCATTCTAATTGTGTACATTACTTCGTGTTTATTTTGGTCCATTTTCAATCACATGGATTAATAGTTCCTAGGAAACGATTTACATGCACATTTTCACATTCATCTTTCCCATTCTAATTGGTGTACATGTACTTTTCGTGTTTTAATTTTTGGATGTTTTATTTAACAGATTGTTCAACATAATCGGCATTTTGGGTGTGATGAAAAACAATATTAAATGAAAGATACGTGATTACGGCAAAATATGGGTGGTCTATCTATCACAAAAAAGAATGTGTTGCGTTGGATTAGAGTGATTTTTTTTTTTTTTTTTTTTTCCTCTAAAATATGAAAAGTGGGGATGTTTCACAACTGGGTATGAGAGTGATGGGGACTTGGTGATTGTACCACCCGGCCGATGTAAAGGGGAGTATTCACACACCATTTCATTTTTCTCTAGAGCCTGTTTGACATTCACAATCACCGTGAAACGGCGGGATCTTGTGATATGGTGGGTAGAGGAACAGGTTCCCTACCGGGATTTGAGTCCATTTTTCATATTTGAAGTGAATAGGCCGAAGCCAAATACGAACGTCTTAATTATTTGCTAGCAATTATGATTTCGAATTTTAACACAAGAAAAATAATCTTTTCTAAGGGGGGTATTAGGAATAGCAGGCAAGTTCAAAACATAAGTTTTGTTTTCGTTTTTTACTTGTTTGTCCAATAGCTTTCGAAACAATATCGGTATGTGTTCTACTACAACCGATCAGGTGCAATTTCTTACCTAAATTTTCTTCTCCTCCTGGTCCCTTTAGGTGTTTTGTAATATTGTCAGGGGTGTAGTGTTGAATTATCAATTTATATGTTGTGCTTGCTGGAAATGTACAAATATCGTAGGTAGAGGTCATTCTGCAAATCTATCATTTCATTTGGCTAAACCCGGAATTAAAAAAAAAAAATATTTTAATACGCCCCTCTGCCATCACATCAACTCAGTAATGTGTCAATTATCACGCATAGGAGATTATGACATCGAAATAGGCGTTGTCCTGCAAGTCTTATTGCATACTTGCTGGGATTTCTTAAAAATTTCAAAATTTATCTTACAATCAACCAGAAAAACTACCTTATGGAAATCAGGAGAAAAAATCCAGAATAAAGGAGGCCTTTTTATGTAAGCCTAAGCCCAGTATTCAAAATATCACAATCACAAGCACACACGCCTTAGTACAAGTTAAAAATACTATTAATTTTTTTTGTATTTTGCGATGATTTTGATAACTGTTACAACGCCACCAAACTTGAACTAACAAGTGTCCCCCCCCAGCACATCACTATATAGGCACTGTTATTTAAAAAAGCATCTGGAATAATTTCCTGTAGAATAAATAAGAAATGGTCATGTATGGTCATGTTTCATGTACATGTGAAACAAACTCATATTAATTACATTGTTCATCACATTTATCTAGGTTAATGACCTCATGGGAGAGCCTAGCTCTCGTGGCCTTGCTTGGATAACAAACTCCAGGATGCAATGGTTTTGGGGGTGTCTATAATTATAATAGGGCTGTTTTGATATTAAGAGTGTATCGTGGGCGCATGGCTACAGAGCGCATAGCCTCGTGTAGCCCATGGCGCGTATCGTCGCTGGGCGGGAACACCTCATATGTGCATTTGATGACCTTTTAAAAGCAAAACCATCCATGGTAGTTATAAAACGGTTTACATGACAAACCTCATATGTAACATTTTCGAGAGCACCAAAAACTGAATAATTTGCTGTAATCCATGTACGAGAAAGGTTTTCCCTTTCTAAATATATTTAGGTAATTAGTTTATTCAAGATTCTGAAATAAAGTGGCCACATGATTTACTATCATATTTGGCATGAAATTCAAGCTAGACCCCGATGTGACTACATGCACACTGAGGTTTTAGCATGGGGCCCACCTTTTTACATATGAGGTTTTGCATTGCCGTCTGAGTTACATATGAGGTTTTTCCCGCCCATCGCGGTATGTGTCAAAGGGTATTATTAGGAATAAAGGTATGATTTTGGAACCGGTACTCTATTTACAACGAATGAACCCAAGCCTATACCATTATTTTAAAGTGGAAACGAGGCCGGAGGCCGAGTTCTGCCACCGCAAAAATAATGTGTCGCCGGGTTCAATTCGTCGTAAATAGAGTACGGTTTCCCAAAGCATACCTTTATTCTCATTCTTAAACAAAACGCATTAAATCATTTAAAAAGGCCATCTTTAACCCAATTTGCGATACTTTATTCCAGCTTAAAATACAACAAGAAAGGACGCCATCACCCAGTGAAAACAATCGAACAACCCTTGAACGCAACGATCATACGCTACGAGACGCAACGTTGGCAGGCGCGGGCGAAAGTAGCAAAACGCGGTATGGACGCGAGCTCTTCCAACCTAAAAATAACTTCAACGGCAGCGCGTACTACCTGGGTTCAATTAAACGAATTGCCACCCGGGCATCAGCCATGAAATTGCTTATTTTCAACAGCTGTTTGAAGAATGATTTGATAGAGATTACTTTTGCTGGGGACTTTTCTTCTTCTGGAGTTTTGAGTTATGCACGTACAGGTATTTAACAGAAGCAATGATTGATGACCTTTTAATAAGTCAGTGACGATGGAAAACAGTGGAACGGACGTTGGCCTGAGTCCTAACTGTTTAGTAATTTAAGCACAACTTACAAATTAACTGATTAATTACCTGCGTAGGTAGGCCTATTATTGCATGGCGGTTAGCATAAGTACAATTTGAGTGGTGTTCGAACATGGTGTTCTGACTAAATGATAGCCTGTGGTATTGTCATGTAGTATAGCCAATTTAGAACTTTGTGCACGACAGTCGTGCAGATAGCCTTTGCCTAGACTTTCAGTTTTTCAGTCGCATATTTTCTAATATGGAAATGAAGATCACTCACTGCCTATCTCCTATACGTAGACAGGTCGAAAAACATTATTTTCACTCCCTCTCCTGGTTACTACGAACAAGCCCAATTTTTGAATTTTTGGTCCTCAGATCTATTTGATTAAAATAAAAAAGCACTCAATTGTCCCAAAGAGAAAGAAAGGCACAGGTGTTTCATTTCATGGCAAAAAAAGCAATGTTGTCATGGCCGTCGCAGGGACTCCACATCTGTGGCAAAAAGTTTGCACCCCCCTCACAAAAATCATTTGATCTATGAAGATCGTAAATGCGGAACTACTACTTTGAACAGGAAAAGAGGTAAGTTTAATACTTACCTATCCACATCAACCCAGAAACTTACTGTATTTTTGAGGTTTGGGGTGGAACTCGTCTACCTTTGCCTATAGCCCCTAAAATTTCTGAGTTTTGACATGACATATTTGAAAATAAAGAAGCTAAAAACATTTCCTCAACATATTAGCAATAGCATCTTTAAACAGGTCATTCAATACAAAACCAAATAAAAAAAGCACAGCTGAATTTATCATCTGAAATCTGGATGTTAACAAAGTTGAGGGTGTCAATTCGGAACCAAATTTATTTGCAATGCAAAGTAAGTTTTGGCCTCCAAATCACACATTTTGATTCCAAATGTTCACAATCACCTACCATGATATACCCAAGACGCTCTTTAGTAAACCCTATTACAAAATTCAGTTAAAACATTGCTATATTTGATCAGGAAAATTGATCGAGTTAGAACATGGTGCCATGCCATCTTTGGCGGTTGAGATGGCAGGTCCATGGTGATGGTTGTCCCCGAGGCAGTATAAGCTTATCATTATGTTAATTTTCCAATTCATGCGTGACATGCACTGCTACTATTACTGTTTCATGGCTATCACTAAGGAGCATTATTTTGCATTGATTTGAATTTTGAACATGTTGAAACAATTAAGATTCTAGTCTTACCGCCGATGCTGGTAAGTCGGAAAGTCATTTGAACAAGTGGCAAACCGCTATTCTCCGCTAGTCCTGGCGAATTCACTGTTGTGAAATCTATTTACCTGACCAACTTATTCCGTACTGGACTTAGTAATATGTCTTTTACTCTAAAATAATATGAAATACATTTATTTGAAAAAGGGCCATGTTGGATTCGACTCTGTGATCCCTGCATTCTAAATCGGTGCTCTTCTCCACTACACTAGGAGCGAGGGAGGATGTGGTGGTGATTGATATTTTAATCTACATAAGCTTTTACTGGAATAAAACTGATAAACTTTGTGATAATGCTAGAGTATACTAATAAATGCGCCCGCATAAGTTTTGGCCGTAAAATAGATTTCACACAGTATTGCCGGACTATCTTGGCGAATAGTCACTTTGCCCTTGAAAAGTACCACACTATGACTTGAGACTAGCATTGAAAATAGTCTTTACACACGCCTTCACTGCATTTGAAACTAGTTTTTTACTAGTACCAGGCCTCTGGACTTTCCCGTTTATTTCTTTAGAATGGGCACGAACACGCTTATTTTCGCTGATTACCAAAAATACAAAACGAACGAGCGGCGGACGCCGTTTTCGCACTTGCCGATGTCAAATTTCCCCTACAAATACAATATCACAACTGTGTACAAGTACAACGACTGTGCTAAATACGTCACATCGTCTAGCCAACTACGAACGTTGCTTTCGGCCCATGCTATTTTTAGAAGGCCATGTTAAAATCTGAAAAAAACTCTTCCCGTGCCCGACTATTCGAACGGAACTAACTTTCTGCAATAAACTACATGCCTGATGATGTTCCTGTATATAAAAAGGATCATTATATTCGATGGGCCCTTGGCGAAATCAACGAGAAAGTGGCATTTTTCCGTGCCGAATTTTTATGTAGTATTGGGCTTGGGCGGTAAACAATCCAGCGTCCACCAGTTGATCTCGCCGATTTCACGATGGCTGTCCGCCTCAGCCTTTTATTTATCCAACTCTGTGTAATTACAAAAAGGAAAGAAAAAAAACCACATTTATAGCCTCACATATCTTGATCGATTAAGCTGTGACAACGGAGATACAGAAATGCTTGCTGCTTTTGTTGCCGTACTGTAGTTATAAAGGGCGCACAAACACTAAATCAAGCTCACTTTGGGGGGAATGGGTATGGTAGTATTCCGGTAAACTACCCATGTTTGAGATATTTTCAGTCCCTTTTGGGACCGGTTCCTAGGGAGGGTGTTATATTATAATAAAAGTGAAAGATAGAATCGGACCATCGCTGATATTATCACAACAATTTGGAAATTTCTGATCGGTTTCTAAACCTCGGCCCTCGCTTCCGGCCCCTGGTCGCAAGCGGCTATGAGGCGTAACACGAGTCGGCTCAAAAAGAGTGGTGGGCTGTTCATATGCTTTTTTCCTTAAAATCTCCTACTAGAATGATATCAAAAATTGAAAACTTATTCGAAAGTTTTAGTTGTGATCTATAAAAGGAAATGAATTCACATAACATTCAAAATATTGTCCCGCGGGGTGCAGAATCAGCGGGGGGCGCGCTGTGGTATTTTTTTACGTGTATTTCCAATGGGATGGGGGCGATTATTTAGTGTGTGTGCGCCCTACACGGTAAACGAGATGATTAGTTTGGTGTCACGTGTCAGGTACCAGGTAACGTATCAGGTATCAGGTATCAGCTTGCTCTTCGGGGGCGACGATTATATAAATTTAATTATACTTGTTCTATTAATAACCATATATTACAGGTAAGTGTGTCGAGGATAGTTGCAGTAGTCTCCATTGTTTTCCCTTCACTTGATTTTTGGCGCCTGCATCTTTTTTGTGCTTCGGCTTCTGCGCTTATTTTTTCTTTACTGCAACGCTCCACGTCCCCGCACTCCTGCTTAGTATAGTGTTTCCTTTTTATTATTATTCTTATTATATTTTTTCAATATAAGTTATCCTTAGCTAAGATAAATTGTATTTTTGTTTATTTATTTCGCTCCACCAGGTAATTTTATGTATTGGCTTCTGTTATTAATTTTGATATTATTTCACGGCCTATACTACCATGCCCAATTGCTTTATCGACTACATGTATGTGTATATTACATTGTTACGCATTATATTATTATATGTGGATTGGTTTCCAATGCAACTCCCCTCTCCCTGTTTATTATTTTTCTTGATTTGTATACAAATAAAGCACATTTCAGATGCACATGATGCACTGGTAATGTGGACAATCCCTTCCCTTCCCTCATCACATTATCCCTATATCCCCCTTTGTTTATACTGTACGGGATCTTATTTTAACTTTTTCATGTCATGCATCATACTTTTGTGTGTAGATTGACTAAAAAATCGTCTTAAGTGTTTGGTTGTGTATACATCGTCCCATCAAAAACATGATATGTACGTAAGTTTGTGTGAGTATAGCTGCCAAGTTTGCCCTTTGTTCTCTTTCCATTTGCGTTTCTACACGGCGCGCGCCTGCATCTTAGTGCTCCTGCGCTTTTCTTATACCGCAACTCCCTCACTCACTCTGCTTAATACATGTTCCGGTTTTCTATTTATTTATAATTTCTGTCTAATCCTTCACCAATTTAATGATCTCTGTTTTTTGTCATTTGATTGTATGAATTATTATACATGCCTTTCATTATACTTATATTTCCACTTGTTATTCATTATACACTTATTATCATAATTACTGATGTATTATTATACAGACCTCCTTCACCAAATATTTTGTTCAGTTTGATTGAATATTGTACCCTTATATCGCCTTGATTAGTTCTGATGACAACTGTCAAGTTTAACATTTTCATTCTTAATTCAGTGTTTATTAATACGTTTTTTGTTTATTTTATGAAGTGCTCGCATGTGCTCGAGAGACATTAATACCTATATACTTGGGCATGCTTCCTCGCCTCTTTGAGCTTGTCTCTTTTTTCTTTTCCCGTTTTTTGTTCCATATTCCCTTCGCGGCTGTTTTGTGCTCTCCAAGACAATTATCATGGCCTTCCGATCATGGGCCTATACTGAATCAATTTCCTTTAAATCGACTAACATGTATATGTTATCACATTGCTAGTCTATTGTTTACGCATTATATGATTGATATTTGGTTTGTTTTCAAATCAATGCATTTTTTTTTTTTTTACTTTTTATATTATTTTTCCCTGTTTACGTATACAATAAGGCACATTTCAATGTCTCAGATGCTTTGCACTGGTATTTGGAACAAATCCCTCCCTTTCCTATCCCTCCCCTTTCCCCCTCATTACTTCGTCCCTATATCTGGCTTTTATTGTCACTGTTCACTGATCATGTCTTAGTTGACTTTTTTTTTTCATTTTCAGCATCATACTTTTGTTGTGTTGTAAGATTGACTAAAAGTCACTCTTTAGTGTTTTGTTTAGAGTTAATTACAGTCGTTCCAATCAATAAACATGTATTTATTTTACGTTTACGTAAGTTTGTGATGACTATAGAGCTGCGGGTATTTTCCTATTTTCCCCTTGTTCTCCTTTCTCTTTTGCATTTGCTAGCTCTTCTGCATGCGCCTGCATCGTAATGCTCCTTGTGCTTTCTTATAAACGCACTCCTCCCTCACTCACTCTTGCTTAATACATGTTTCGGGTCCTATTTATTTATAATTTCTACCTTTCATAAATTTAATGATGCTCCTGTTTTGCTAAATCTGATTTATGTATTAGTATACACGCCATTGTTTTATAAGTTTTATACACAACTCATTGCGTCTTATACAACTCTATTTTTCATTATTCTTTATGTTTATTATACAGGACCCTCCTTCACGTAAATATTTATTCGTTTTGACTGATCTTTTGATCTTTTACACAAAATTACAGCGCCTTGATTAGTTTTGATGAACCTGGCAAGTTTTTTCTTTTAATATTCTTAATTCAGCAGTTTTTATTAATATTTTTTTTTGTTATTTTATTAATGGTGCTCCGCATGTTGACTCGGAGAGACTTAGATCCTACCCTTTGGCATTCTTCTCTCGCGGCCTGTTAAAGCCTGTTTGCGTTTTCCCGTTTTTGTTCCATCTATCCTTTGTGCGGCTGTTTGTGGCTCTCCCAATTGGCATTATTAATCAATGTGCCTTCGAGTCAATGGCCTACTATAAACTTGCCTTTACATAAAATCCATCACACTAGAGCTTAACTAAACTACAACAACAACACAACTGGTACGATATAATTATTATAGTTTTACTTGGGAGGTCACTATTGAATGCACTCCCCTCTCCCTACTTTTATTATTTTTTCCTTGTGCATTATGTATATAACCATAATGGCATATTTCAGATGCAACAGGATGCACTGGTAATGTGGAACAATCCCTCCCTTCCCTCATTACATTATCTCTATCATCTCCTTTGTTTCACTGTTAAAAACTTGTTTCGGGATCGTATTTGATTTTTTTTTTTGATTTTCAATCATCCTCAATCATCATCATCGGGGTTAATGCCTTTCGGTATGATTTTCAACATCATACTTTTTTTGTGTGTGGTAAGATTTGACTAAATAGTCATCTTTAGTGGGGTCGGGTTGTGTTATTTCCAGTCGTGCCAAACAACCATAAACATACATTACGGACTAAAGTTTGTTGAGCATAGCTTCGGCGGTTCTCCCTTGTTCTTTTTCATTTGCTTTTCTTTTCAAACTGAATGGCGCCTGCTCTTAATGCTCTTTTGCGGCTTTTCCCTTATATACCGCAACTTCCCCTCACTCAGTCTTGCTTAATACATGTTCCGGGTTTCTATTTATTTATATTTTATCTCAACCGATTTTAATGATGCTCTGTTGCTAAATTTGATTTATGTATTATTATACACTGCCTTTATTATTTTACTTATACACTTATTATTCATGTAGCATGGTAAATTTCTCACAATCCATTGCTTCTGCAACCATAACCTTTGCGCAAGATATTTTGTTCATTTCGATTGATAATTATTGTATTCCTTATATCGCCTTAAATTTATTTTTTTCATATGTGTTTTTGTTATTTTTATTATGTGGTCGCATTTGACTCGGAAAGACACTATATGTTCCCTGGGCATGCTTCCCCGCCTCTTTGTTTACGGTAAAATCCCTGTCCATTCAATCCCATTCAATCAAATCACATTATCCCCACTCACCAGTGAGCATACTGTCTTTGTTTTCATTACCATTGTACTGACTTCAGTTCTGTTTAACAACTTATTGCGGTTCATAAACTGCCTCGTTTTGGTCACACCATTCCCCCCCCTTTTTTGTTTTTTCCCGCTCCCATTCCTAATTGAATTTCAGTTGTAGTTTTTCCCTCTACTAATATTTTTTTTTCTCTGTTGGCCCATTTTGTGTAACCACCTTGACAAATTTGATGTCTGAGACCCTTTACTTTTCTGACCTTTTCTCTCGCATCTACAAACCTTTTCTTTTGCAGCTCTCTACAACATCCCTCCTCCTCATCTGACAGCAATGAAACGTAATCGCGAACTGAGATCCTATTTTAGCCAGTCTGTTACCTTCCTGAGAACCTTCATAACCCCACCAGCCCAGCATCTCTAATTCTAGTCTCCTCTCTCTTTCCACTTCAATGCATGGGGAGCCTCATTAAGAAAGCAGATGACCTCGTTAACTACATTGCTCCTCCCCGCAACATTTTGATATCTATGTTTTCTCCGAATCTGGTTCAAATCCGAAGATGAAGCCTCCCTCATTGATTTTGGCAACTATTCTGTCGATAACTCAATTCGATCAGGTCATCGTGGAGGAGGTGTCTGTCTTTTTGTTTCCCTCCTTTGTTTCCCCCCCCCTTTAGCTATTATAGACCTGACTTTTCCATTAATTGCGCGGACTGTGATTACTCGTTTTAATGAATTTTTCTACCAATTCCTATATTTCCCTAAGTTTTTATTGTTGTGTGTATTCTACAACCCGATTATATTGTGTCGTTTTTTTTTTTTTCCCGATTTCATTAAGAACCTAACCGCCCTTTAGCAAACCATTTCCAATGAAAAGAAATCCTGTTACCTCATGGGTGATTTCACAAATCAATCTTTTTGGCTCATCAATCGAGTCCCAAGTAGAGATTTATTAATTTAATTTAATTTGATTCCCATGATTTATGATTATTCTCCTCTATGGATCGTCCAGCTCGAATAAAGACAAATAAACTGGTCACACACTGTCATTTAATCATTTGTACTTTTTCAAAGGAGTTGAGGTTTTAGAGTGTTTGTTATCCTGTGTATATACATTTTAATTGAGGTTATGTAATTGTAAAAACTATACTCCCCCATTTTACAAGTATCCAATCCTTGCTAAATAATGTAATACATGTAGTACACACACCTATTTATGTTACACACATCGTAGTTAAAAAATACCTTTAGATTAGATTATACGCATTTTTTTTGTTACTCTGAATGTATAAAAATAAATACTAAACATGATTAGTCAAACACAGAGCCATAACAAAATTTATATATAGTGTAGCAGTTCTTACTCTGACTCCTGCAAACTGTCATTGACAACTGTAACCAACCACCGCAGGGATTCAACTTGCATTGTGAGGATCGCAAAGGGTAATTGATCAATTGGTTAGGTGATCCCAGGCTGCCAATGATTTGTGTCACAACGTTAAAAACGTTTTAAAAATTGGGTCACTTTGACGTCATTTTAACAACGTTAAAAACCGTGATGTGTAGACACTTTTCACTTTTGTCACAACGGTTTTATAAGACTTTATTAAAACTATTTGAGAACGTTATCAAAACGTGCTTAAAACGTAAGAACGATTTAAAAACGTTTTCTAAAACGTTATGAAACGTGGCAAAACAATTTGATTAATTCCCTAATTAAACGCTAATAATTAGAGAAAAAAGGTAATCGGTACTATATCTGATCTGTATATTGCAAGGAATCTACATAAAGCATATTATACACTGGTTTGACAGACAGTACAAATTACCTCACCTTACCTGTACTTGGAATTGAACCTGGGACCCTTCTCGTCTTGAAGACACTACGCAACTTTTAGACACCATCTGTTGCTACAGCCATTAAACCACGTTGGTAAATAATGGCCAAAATAAAGGCAAAATAATAATAACAAAAATAATAATACTTATCAAAATAACAATAAGAAATACGCTCCTCCGCGCCCGCTACACCCGCAAATCTTAATGCCGATCTCTTCACCAACATGACCAAAAGCGCCTGTGATGGGTGGAGTGTGTTGGCCAATGCGTATACGCGGAGGACTCGACGCAATGAGGAAAAAGCTCGCGAACAGAACATAAGGGCAAGCGGAAGAATAAGCCAGTGCGCATGCACCCGTTTGTTTAGATATATTTTATTTATTCCGTTACATCGCAGAAATCGGGTAATTCTTCCGCTGCCTTTAGACAATTCAAAATAATAAACTCTGGGAAATCTATACATCTAGAATGTCATAACTTAATTTCTAAACTTCTACCGCTGCTGAAAAAAACCAACCCATTCTAAAAACCCATTTCTTATTGGCATGTTTTTAACTATAAAGAACGTTTGGAAACGTTGTGCGAACGTGTCTGTATATTACGTCGTCAGAACGTCTACAAAACGTCTCCAAAGACCACAATCATCCGGTAACATACCACGTTTTCCAAAACGTTTAAAAATAAGACGTTTTTAAAAATAGAGCACTTAAATTATTACGTGGGCCGGTTGGTGTTTGAACTTCAAAACGTTGTCAAACGTGTTCTCAAGACGTTTTTGACTGGTTTGGCCACTTTGTAACGTTTGCAAACGCCGAGAAAACGTTATGTGTTACCTTGGATTATCCCACCCCCTCGCTGGGAATTGCCCTCACTTTAACATTGAGAATTGGGTGTTTCCCGTGAAATTGTAAATGTAGGCCCACTTTGACTCCCCATTAAAAATTTCAAAGTGGCTCCGTTGAAAAATCCAATGGGTCAACTTTGAGTGATCAACCCATTTAAAGTTAAAGGGGCAATTTGGAGACGACCCTAACTGAATATGTTTACGATTACCATCTGGGCCTATATCGATGCCACGCAGGCGCTATAAAGTTGGGCGATATTTGCAAGTTGGTGTCTTTGTATTGTTCCATAATTGTTTTGATTGATTTTATTGTAAAAATGATTGTATTCCTATTTTGCTGCCATACGAATGTGTTAAATAAAAAATTACCACCTCATTAATTTCCCTTGCTCCGATTCGCTCTCGATGGGTCAGAATCCTCCTGCAATTTCAACACTTATTCAATTCAATGTCACAGATTGTTCTCTCTTTATCACAGTATTAGCTCTATCGAGCGGCATGGCACATTTCACAAAGTATGAATTTCTTCAATTTGCTCGCAATGATAGTCTAGATCATTGAAGAATGCCATATATTTTTACACATAAATACATACCCAAAAACATATAGGGTCATAATGAAAGGATAAAGATATCCAGGTACTTTCTAGGCTAACTTTTTAGGTTGCCTTAACTTTAATCACCAAAAATGTGTATATTTCATGAATATCATAGACTCGTACTCATTGCTATTAAAACCAGAAAGATCACAGACCGGTTTATCAGGGTGGATGCAGTGGAATACACTCTGACATAGTTTTTTTCCAATTTTTGATTTGAAACGCCTTTTCCGTTTTTCCGGCGTCTGCTGAATTAATGACTTCCGGAGTCAGTTTTTATTATAAACTCTTTCTGTTTAACCCATAAGGGCGCTTGATTTGGGCTTAATCATTTCAGAGGAGGCAATGCATATAGAAGCTTTAGCAACCATTAATATCAATTTTCAAAAATCTTGAGGGCGCACAATTTTTTCACATGTTGGCTAGATGCTCTTTATGTACATTAACACGAACTCACTTATACACAGTAGTCTATGGAAAAATGGCAACTTTGAGCATTTTCTTTCCATTTAAAACTCTCACAGAGTGAAATACAACAATATCACCCAAAGTACTAATCACAAATAACCAAATTTTGAACTATGATAACCAGAATTTTTTTAGTTACGAATCACCAACTCGCCCGAGTGTCATCACCGGCAACCCAAGATTCTCGATAGTCTGCCAAAGCCTGGTAATTTGAATCGATGGTAATTGATGCCCGCTGGAGTAATTGCCTCAAATGCACTGTCCAAATCCACTTAGTTTGAGAAAACATACAGTCTATACCATGTCAATCATGAAAGTTCATCACCACTTTTCTTAATATAACTAGTGCATGTCAGACATTTTTAAGCATTTTTTTCCAGATGCCATGCAAGAATTATCCACCCAAGATGTTTTATCCTTGCCTTCAGCCAGGTTAGTGGTGTATAACCTTTACGCAGTTTACGGATGTGTGCGTCGCACTGAATTTGTCCAGTCAGAAGCTGTAATTTGTTCCCTGCCCTCCAAATCAATGATTTCTTAATCGCTGCCATACTGATTGTGTTTGTTCCAATAAACGTAATAATAATAAATAATAACATAATGACACTCACGTTGAATCGTTAACTATTCATTAGGTTATAATGAGCTCCTATAGTTATTGAAATTAATTAATATTCATATATGTTGTTATTCTAGTGGATTAGATTCAATTTGCATAAAATTAATATTCATATACTTTTACGGAATAAAGCGCAAACAAAGGATAACGCTAAGGGGAATCGAGAATTCTCCCTAACGTCAAAATTAGTTTTTGGGTATGTTTGGAAATAACTGTGTTTCCATCCATTCTTGGAAATGTTTAATGTTCATCTCGTTATGATAATCCTCTGATGCGTTTTTGGCGACAAACCGGAGTTTAGCTCCCGGAACAAAATCCAATATAATTTACATTAAACGAAAAAAAGACATCATTGTAAGATACCGAGTGCCAGTGAGTTATATAATAATTTAAAAATTAAGCAAGACACTATTTCATTGTATACGGTATACTGTTAAAAATATGTGTTAGAAAAAGTATGTAATGTATATATCTTGGACATACCTTGAACATTGTTGAAGTGCCAAATCTATATCTTCAAGTAGATAGATTGTAAAGTGTGGTACCACTGAAAACATTAATTTGTCACGAAAAGGGTCTTTTTTGACAAATTAAAAAAAAAAATTGTCAAGCAAATTAATTTTTGGATCATTCAAGAAAATAAAGCTAAATATGTTTTCATAATGTTCAATTAACAATTATCAGCTTTTCAAATTAATTTTTTATCATCACAGAATATTTTCAAGACATAAAATTTCACTTTTTAAAATTGCATGACAAAATAATGAATGACAAAATTGTCGTTAATTTGTCATTTCTAGTACACTACAAATTAAAGTTGAGTGTATGACAAATTAAAGGAGGAATTATGAATTTATAGTTTGTCATTAAATTAGTCATATGCAGCAAAATGACAAATTATGAATGCATTATTTATCATTTAGTTTTTCATGTAATTTGTCATGTACTAAAAATGACAAGTTAACGAATTAATTTGTCAAGCAATCTTAAAAAGTTAAATTTCATAAGTCATGAAAATATCTGTGATGATAAAAAATAATTTCAAAAGCTGGTAATTGTTAAATGAACATTATAAAAACATATTTAGCATATTTTCTTGAATGATAAAAAAAATTCATTTGCATGACATTTTTTTAATTTGTCAATAAGACCCTTTTCGTGACAAATTAATTGTTTCAGTGAGGGTATATAGGAGACGTTGTAGCCCATTAAAGGGGGATGGCCCGATTTAAAGATATGAAGTTTTCATCATAATAGATTGGCCTTCACCCTAAAACCCCGTCTGTAAAGTTTCGCGCCGATATTTC
>JAMKCH010026132.1:0-18321 GCA_023653785.1 Ophioderma brevispina
CCAAGGTGACGATTGTCCAGCAAGTTTCTTCTCTCGCCCCACACCCAATGTCCGATGGTTCAGGGTACACTAGTACGCTTACAAATATCCTTGTAAGCGGAGCATGGGTCGACCAAATTAACTTTCATACTTGCCAAATGTAAGCTCAGCATACATGATACCTTTCGGTAGACGGGGGGGCCATCCTCCATTCGACGGATATGGCCCAGCCATCGGAGTCTGCGATTTTCATAGGTAAGAAGAAATGTTAGAGGGTGGGGAGTCCCATTCGAGTCAGGAGCTCTGAATTTGGCACCATGTCCTTCCAAGTGACACCCCGAATGCGTCTAATACAGCGGCAGATGGAAGCTGTTGAGTCTCTTCTCATGCCTAGAGTATGTATCCATGTCTCACTACATACAGTAATGTGCTGAAAAAACAATGATGCATGCGTTGTAAACTGCTGCCTTTGTCTTAATGGACAGCTTCGGATTTTCCCAAACACGCGTTGTAAGCCTGGGCAAGAGTAGCTGCAGTTTTACCAATGCGTTTGCCGATTTCTGCAACGAGAGACAGAACTGTCACTGATGGTGGACCCTATGTAGGTGAAGTCCTGAACAACCTCAAGTTTGTAATTGTCGATTGTGATGACAAGTGGTTCTTGAGCATCTTGGGCCAGGACATTAGTCTTCTTCAAACTGATGACAAGTCCGAAGTCCTTACAGTCCTGTGAGAAGCGATCTATGACCAGCTGAAGTTCCTGCTTTGATATGGGGGTGTGAATTACTATGCAGCATCACAGGAAACAACATGTCACGAATCACTATCCGACGAAACCTTTGTCTTAGCTCTAATGCCGTGCAGGATTGAAGATCCGACCATCAGACCTTGTGTCATGTAAGATGCCTTCTGTGGCTGTACGATGCTTGCTTCAGAAGTACGAAAGATTAGCCCAAGAGCGTTGGGGCCAAAAACACAATCCTTGCTTAACACCACACTGCGAATGTCAAACGTCTCTGATAGGCTGCCGTCAAACTGTACCGTTGCTTTCTTGTCGGTGTGGAAAGATCTGGTGATGCTCAGAAAGCCTTGGTGGACAGCCAATCGTCTGGAGGGATTTGGAACAGTCCATTCCTGCTATCCAGGTCAAAGGCTTTGGTCAGTTCTATGAAAGCAATGTAGAGTGTCTTCTGTTGTTCTCTTCCTTCTCCTGTAGTTGCTTATGGAGAAGATCATATCGATCGTAGATCTGAGACTCAGCAAAATCCCCCTGAGACTCAGGGGGAAAAAAATTACCCACCCCCCCCTTTCAGCCAGACTTGGAAGGCGCATCAACGCCACACGGTCAAAAACTTGCCGACAATACTAATGAGGGAATACCCTGTATGTTGCAATCACTTTTCTTTCACCTTGTTCTTGTATAGGTGATATCTTTGAGTCGCGCATTTCCTGTGGTACATCTTCCTTCCTCCAGCATTGACAAGAACTTCATGTTGGTGAAGCGAGATCTTTTAAAAGCTTTGAATCAAAGTCTGGTGGTATTCCATCCTTCCCCGGGGCTTTTCCGGATGATAGACTGTTGAAAATCGGCCAATAGTCAAGAAAGTTTCCACCACTGTAGGTACAGCATCTAGGGCCTGCCATGGTAGGAAGACTCTTGAATCTTGTCAAGGCTGAGGTTGTGAAATCCTTTTCTGTAGAGTAGAGCTCAAAAAGTGTTCCCACCCAGCGCTCCATCTGCTCAGTTCTGTCTGTGATGACTTCCCCACTTGATTACTTGAGGGGCGCTGTTTTGGGCACTGTAGATGGCCCCGACAGCCTTCTTTATTTCCATCATACATATCTCTGATGTTGCCCGTTGCAGTAAGGCATTTGTATAAATATATAATGATGTTAAACCACAAAGATGCCGGCCTTAAGCAAGGAATCGAAATAAGAAATAACCGACGAGAAAACCCGCTATGCGAAGGAAAGCTCCCACAATAACGTGGAGAAGCTTTAAAGGACTGCAAAATAATAAAAGTCCAGGATACGATGGTCTAACTGTTGAATTTTACAATTCTTCTGGCCTAAAATTAAAGGTCCATGGCCCGATCGCTAATTAGCCCTCGTCCCCAGAACCCACAGATTTACCGGAAGTGGTTCGAAATTTTGGATCAGAAAAAGCTACTATTTTTCTCATGTACTCTGTGAAAATCTTCAGGGCTAACTGATGTTTGGTTTGGGAATTAATAGGCGTAAAGTGTACTCCTTTTGGTCGACCAAATTAGTTTTACCAGAACCTATGGGGCTCACAAATCATTTTTTCTAGCTGTCATATCAAAACCGATTGAATATCGCGCAAAACTTTTACAGATGTGGTTTTTGGGTGAAGCCATTCTATCAGGATAACTTTATGTTACTTATAAATCGGACGGACCATCCCCCTTTAATACTTTGGTAATAGATTCCTTGAACGAAAGGCTTGAAAATGGGTCCATGCTTGTAGCCAAAGAAAGGTATAATAACGTTGTTGCATAAAGGCAAAGATTTGTCCAGAAAAGATCTGACTAATTGGAGACCAATCACTCTTATAAATGTTGATTACAAATTGCGACGAAGACCCTACCTAAAAGAGTTCAGAAAGTAATATCATACAATAATCGATTCAACCAAACAGGATATATAAAGGGTAGATACATTGGTGAAAATGCTAGACAACTGAAGATGTAGTTTAGATATACGAATCCTGTAATGCAACGGTGCCTTGCTCTTTTTTAGATTTTAGTAGGCTTTCATAGCATAGATCGAAATTGTTTATTTTCCTCCACCTATAAAACTTCAATTTTGGACCCTCTTTATTCAATGGATTAAAACTTATTTATCAATAACATGTTTTTCTGGCATAATGGTAATGTTTCCCCGTTTCTTCTTCTTTGATATTGAGAAGGCGTTAGACAAGGATGCCCCCTCTCGGCACTCTTATTCATTTTAGCTCTAGAGTCCCGCATGAAGAATAAGAAAGTCAAAATTTAAAAAGGTAAAACTTCCATTAGTAGGTAATTACGCTAAAACGTAGCCCGACATACCAATGTATGCTGATGTATCACTGTATTTGTAAATAGAACGATATTAAAACTGTTTTAGATTATTCTTGATATTTTTCAAATATATCTGGGTTTAAACTTATGTAAGAGACAGAGGCTTTATGCGATTGGTTTACTTAAAAGAAGCCAAAAGAAAGGTATGTCAATTTTAATTGGAAGTTATATCCTGATAATAAGGTAAAATCACTTGGTATTTTGGTTCATTGATGATATATCACTATTGGCACCGCAAATGAAAAAATTAATACCATTATTAGTATGTGGAAAAAGAGACTTACAATGGCGTAAATTGTTGTAGCAAAAAGTTTGCTCTCATCACAACTGTCATATCAAGCAGTATTCTTAATATACCTATGAAAGTTGTGAACGATTTGAATACGACGTGTTTAATTTTGTTTGGGGTAAAGAGAGAAGAAAGTCAAGAGAAGAGCTTGATAAGACTATGAGAAAGGTGGTCTAAAATGATACACATCCTTTCGTTTTTTGATTCTTTTGAAATCGTCTTGGATTAAACGATTTAAGCAGTTTTGTCTACCTGTCAAGTCTGTACGATAATGAGGGTTACTTACTATCAGCAGATAAAATTAAAGTCAAGAAGATAGAGGCGGTATAATGATGTTATCTTGTCAATATTATCAGCGTACCTAAAATTGAAAAAAAAAAGACATGAAACAATCGAAGAAGATGACATGTGATAGGACTAACTTTTGAGTCAAACTTCTTTCCGATTCAAAATTGTACATCAAAATTAGTGCTATGATGTTTAATTCAACCTTTGATTAGGCAAAATGCGGAACTTCTGGGAAGAAAATGTCTGTTATGTTTTTAAATTGGAAAAATCTATGGACAATCTGCTTACAACTTTCAAGGAAGCTAGGTTAATTACATTGAACTGGCAAAGTCTTAGTAATATAGATCCAACCAAGATTCTTTTGGAAAAAATGGGAAAGCAACCATCAAACGAATGTGAAACATGCGGTGTTAAAGACTACTTAGAACATTTTTTCTTCTAGGCAGCGATTCACAAATGTTGAAGAAGGTAACTCATAGTATCTGTCCTGCTAAATGGGAATTATTGTCAAAATTCTGTCACAGATGTACTTTTTTGGATATAACAAACTCAATAATAAATGCAATCATCTAGTTAAACCAATTTTATCATTATTGGCAAAATATGCTTAGCAGTATAACAATATTGAAAACATCCAAACTTATTATTCGTGTTTCAGCAAGAATGAAGTTAAGGAGACTGTTGTAAATTGTTTATGAGGTTAAAAATGTTAACTCACTGGATAGGAAAGATTGTTTTCCATACAATAAATGATTAGTGATCAAGTTTGTTAAACTGTTGGACTTTATGTTCAAATTAATAATTTATAAAAAATGTGTCAAAACTTGGTATTGGATGTTATCTATTGTTACTGTTTGGTTGTGATTAGTGTTGCGTGTAGAGAAAACATGTAAGTTATTATTAAACATTGAGAGAACGTTTGTTAGAGTAGCCCGAACCATCGAGTTGGCGAGTTTCATGATTCAGGTGTTTAAAAGTGCATTCATGTTAGGGTTTGAAAGAAAAATGTTGTGTCATCTGCAATAAGTTTAGTTTAGTGTTGTTAGATATGTTTGGTATGTCATTCATGTAATGATGAAAAGTAGGGGTTCCAAGGATTGAGCCTTGGCGGGACGCCAACTGTTGATAGGTTTTGTAGATGATGCGGTGGATGGTACGTAGACTGATTTGAGCGTGTTATTAGTAACTCCTGAACCACTTCTCCCAGGCTACTCCACGGACACCATAGTGATAAAGCTTTGTGAGAAGAAGTTGTCAATGGTGTCGAAAGCTTGGAGAGATCCAGGAAAACCCCATGGTGTGGAGTTTATTTTTTAGTGCAAGGTTGAGGGTTGGTTGTTAGTTCAAGGAGTGCCATGTACTCGACGAGCGTTTGGGCCTAAACCGTATTGTTCCTCACAAGAATGTTGTGGCTTGTTGAAGAATGTAGACAAACGTGTGTACATGACTTTTTTAAAGTAGTTTTGGAAAAAGATGGAAGATCCAGAATGGGCCTAGTAATTGCAATGTTATTTGCATCTTTGTTTTGTAATAGAATGACTTTGCTGATTTGAGGTGACTGGGAAGTTCCGGTGAGAAGTTGGATTTGGTTAAATATGTGCATCAGGCGATATGATGTTATCATATGATTGTTAGCAATCCCGATATATCTTGTCGGGACCCGTACTTTTACCGGTTTCAAGCAGATGGCGATGTTTGTGCATTTCATCTACAGTAAATGATTAAGGAAATTGAGGTGAATTGTTTTTTTGGAAGTGTTTTGTTAAATTTTTTTATTTGAAGTGGAATTTTGTTAGCCAAGTTTTTGCCAGGTTAGTGAAGTGATCGTTTTGGAATGCGTTAGCTAATCAAGCAGGTCAGTTATCTGCTTATATTAATGAGTGAAACGGTCCAAGGGATTTGTTTTAGATTGGATACCGTTCCTACCGAGGATGTTGTTGAGGACTGTCCAGGTTTTGGTGAGATCATTTTTTGAGTTTTCTGATTTTGTTCTGTGTTTGTGTTTTTTCTTGGCATACGACTAATGTGAGTTAATTTGTTTTTGTATGTTTGTATCGTTGTTGTTTGCTGGTGTGTTTTTCTTCAGGTATGCTTTGTTTAGAGGCCGTGCTTGTGTTTGATTGACATTTAAATTGCGTTGTCATCCAGGGCTGCTTATGGTTACGATTTTTAGGGTCTACTTTTGTAAGGGGAATGATTCTTTGTAGTGTTTCGTATAAGTTTGTAATGAAGTTGCTGTCACTATGTAGGGTCATTTTCTGTGAGTATAATGTTCCCATAATTCAGTGTGTTAGTCCACGGTTAATGTGCGAATTTGTTATCTCTGTAGTCACGTTTAGGAGTGTTTTGTTATCAATGACGTGGCTGTGTTATGTCGTATTCTTGTAGGTCTGTTAAATTTAGGGATCTGAATTTGCAAGTGATTTGTTATAAAGTTATTAATGTGTGGATTAGGGGAATAATTGAGAAGATTGACATTAAAGGTCCACCGCCAATATAGACCTCACGTTGGTTTTTTATGTAGTTCAGTGAGAAGCTGCTCGAACTATTGGTTAACATTTGGATTGGTGTGTTCATGCAGTCTGTAAATAACTCGCCATTTATGTGTTTGGGTCTATTTTTGGGTGTTAATGGTGAGTTCGATGAAAATTGGTCGAATTCCTGGTTCTGGTGTTGTGTCGATGATTTGTATGTAGGTGATTGTTTATGTAAAGACAAACTCCCCTTCCTCGGCCAGTGAGTGCTCCTGGAATACTACGCGTGTGTCCCCGCCATAAAGTGAGGTGGTGACTTGTGGTATAAGTAAGCCTGTTTTCTGCAAATGCTAGACAGAGAAAGAGTGGTTAAGGTGATCAAGGTAGTTTCGTATATCTTCGTATGATTTTGTGATACTACGGCAAGTTGAAATGGAATATGGAAAATGAGTCGTTGCTTGATGTTTTTATTGTGTGTTAAGCATGTCGTCTGTGTGATAGCGGGAGTCAAACCAGGATTATTTAGCAGTGTGATGAAAGATGGGTGGTCACATGTGTTGAGATGATATGGGATCCATCGTAATGGGTTGATGCAAAGGGAGTTAAGTTTGATTATTTCATAGTGTTGGTGAAAAATTCATTCAGTGGTGGGCGTCCGAAGTCTCGTCGTGAAGCTGGTGTTTAAATGGGCGTTCGGATATTGTCAGGGCACGGGCATACTGAAAAGGGATAAAATCAAATGGACAATAATAGCGAGGAGGGGTTTATCAGGGAGAGAGAAGAAGGAGGGAGAGAGAATGAGAGAGAGAGAGAGCGAGAGTGAGGGAGGAGAGAGAGAGAGAGATTGGAGAACTGAGAAATGGGTGATGAATTGGTTGAAGAAGGAATAAGTTAAAAGGAGCAAATGAGAAACCGGGTGGATAACAGTGAGACAATACCCTGTGGGCAATATGTATTGACAGTGGGACAAGACGAAAGCAACAAAGCACAAGCACAGAGTAGGACAAATAAGGGGACTAAGACAATTTACAAAATGCTAAGGATTATTTATACAAAAACAACATACAGCAGTTGCTTCAAATAAGTTACAATATACTAAGAACAGAAAAGGACGGGCAACGTCCGAGACACCGGAATACACAAAAAAAATTCTAAAAGAAATTACAAAATACTATAAACAAGGGGGGAGGTTGCTAAATGGGGTACCCTTTAAATACCGAGAAAAAAATGACTTAGGATTTACATCAGGAAAAAAAAAAAAAAACCTGGGATGCTTTTATCACCGTCACGTCAGTAACGCCGAAAGTAAGCAACTTTGTGTTACTACAGTAAAACCAACGGCATAAAACACACATAAAAAGAAAGGGATGCAGTAAGCTAATTACCGAATCGTTCCAGGTTAAAATATTGTAAATTACTTGTTATTATGGTAAGAAGATTACCACCTTATGTTACAAAAAATAGTAACGAGTCTTTTAAGGTTGAATGCATAGCTCATATTCTGTAATTAGTAAATAGTTTATTACGGTAGAGTGCTATATTATATATTGCTTTTAACTCCCCGTATTTTATACCTCCCGTAGTCACGTCATGCTCTCACAGTTGATGGTTATAGAAATCTATGAGAGAACATATCAATTTGTTTGGACTTCCTGCTTTGCATTAAAAACAGGGTTGTGACAATTAGCGACCATGGTTCCCTAGTTGACCCGGATGAATCATCAGACTTGGTCGGAATAAACTAAATTATGGCATTAATTCGCTTCAAGTCTGTTGCATTCATCAGGGTCACGAGTGACGCCAGGTCGCAATTGTCACAACCCTTAAAAAACAATTTTTCTCCTCCTATCCCGACTTAAGGATCAGCTAGCACGAACAATATATCCAGGACCCCTTTTCCACTAGGGTTAGGTGCATCAGATGCCCCTCATGTCGATCACTTTTCTTGTCCCTAGTTTTAAAGTTGCCATTTCTCAAAATACAAACCTCCAACAAAATTCAAATTCATTCGGCTGTCGACAAGGTTCCATCCACGAGCTTAAAGTTTTTGTACACAACTCAATAGGATGTTTTGGGTTGTTTTTGGCAAACACAAAAAAATTATGATCATCATCTTTGATTGCTCAGATATTCTCTAGGAGATGCTTTATAAGGTTTAGGCAACAGTTTGCAAGAAATACCAATCAATTTCAAAGTCCGCCTCTTAGGCGAAAACATTTTATTGTTTTCCACGTAAATTTATTTGCAGTTGGAGTCAAGACAATACACGCAGAATAGCCAAACATGACCCATATACAGCTCTTGTAATTTAGTTTGGAAGGGAGTGTATTGTTTGTAAGTTCAAGCCTTTATAACATGACATAATAGTTGTAATGGTAAAGTGGGTGTTTCTTACCTGTGGCCTATTTTTAACATAATAGCAGGCAACTCTTTTGTCCTCTTTCAAATTTAATTATACAAAAGATTGTCAACGAGTCTTTTAAGGTTGAATGGATGCTAATATACTGTAATTAGTAAATTAGTTATTATGGTAAGGGGATGACAACTTCCAATAATGTTCAATTTGACTCTTTGTTCACATTTCTTTGTCAGTCTTTTCTCCCACTCTATTCCTTCTTTTTGATTCCTTCTTTCTCTTTTATCTTTTCTTGTCTTCTCTTCTTCATCAAGCATTTCTTTTTTTACCCTGTTCCTTTCTTCTTTTTCTGGTTCGTTGTCTTTTACGTTCCATTTTCTTGGGGCTCTTTTTATGTTCATGTTTCCCATCCCTCTATTCTCGTCCATTTTCTCTGCCCTTTTCCTTCTTTTGGTTTTGTTTTATTTTTTCTTGCGTCCCGTTTATTATCCTTGCTGGTGGTCCTGCACCCATTCCATTATTTTAACGCAGTAAGCAAATTAATGTTTTAATATACGAAGTTTATTAAAGTTTGCATAAGTTGTAAACGCCATAAGTGTTATGTATTTCACCCACCCCATGTACCACGTAATCACACGATCTTAAAATCACAACAACACAACAAAACAACATCAACAAAAACCGCCAGACCCTGTCATATCTTGAAGCCATACAAACTAAAGGGTATCAAATTCTGATCTTCGTCAGTCTGTGGAAAAGTAGAGAAGTAGAGTCCTCCTGTGGTCTCCCTGTTAGTAAATGCGAAGCAGCGAACTATCTCTACAACTCCAAACACTGTTTTTCCATTAACATCATTTCCTTAAGCATACCCATATCATGACTAGACATCAGCGTGCAGGCTTTTCTAAGGTCTGCCCTTGACTATAGCGTCATTGAATGTGGAGGGTTTTTCCAATGCAAAAATTACCAATCATTGCTGATTTGTGTAACAATCTCGATTGCGCGATGTCCTATGTCTGCAGAAACCCACAGAGGATCAATAACCACCGCCAACCATACCAGGATGGTCCTTGGGCCACCGAGAGACCACATCGACAATACGAAGTGTCTATATTTGTGAAACAGCACCGAAGTAGAAAGCAACCTCGATGTCTGATTATAACACTGCGGAGTCTCACCATGAGCTTAGCTCTGTCCAAGTTTACATGGTCTACAAACCTCCATCAGTAGACTTCGAGCACCCTCAACTCAACCCTGGGAATCCACCAAACCTCACTTCTTCATTGGCGACATCAACAGCCATAGTACCCATGGTGCTACAATGAACCTAACAAAGACGACAAGCTGTCGAAGAATGGATAGACAGTCAACCCTACTCTCCTTCACGACTCTAACTGTCGCCATCATTTCATAGTGCCCGTTGGAAGAGAGTTACAACCCTGAGCTAGGGCGATTGTTAGCAAAACCTCTCTAACGCTGTGTAGGCAATTGTTGTTCTGGCTCCTGTTCCACAAACTCAACATCGACCAATCGGTATCCAAAAGTCAACGCTGCAGTAAGACCAATCAAAGTACCTTTTAAGCGCCGCTTTAACTACAGGAAAGCAGAGTGGCAAGGATTTACTGATGATCAGAACGTGAAGAGATTGGTCCAAAACCCCATAACTATGAAAATTTGCCCAACTATTGAACAAGACTGCACGGAGATTCCTACCCAGAGGGTGTCAGGACGGAATATATACCGCATGCCTTCTCAAGGAATGTGCTAGGAATATCAATAGTATATCACCATTTTAAGCTGATCCTTTTTTGACTGAAACAACTGCTAAAGGTGAGGAAGTTCGGAGAGGATCTCCCAGGAAAAGCTCAAAATCCTGGCACACTTTAATTGGATCCACGATATGACCCATACAGCAAGAAAGCATGGTCTACCACCGAAAGCTCCGATGGGTTCCAACAGAACCTCCAGAGCAGCCAATGATCACACCCACCAAGTTGCCCACCACTGCTTTTAAATGGCACGTGGCAGCAGAAACCCAAGAAGATCAAACTAGACCATAATAGGTAAGTGGGTGCTGGTTTCACTCGCCCCTTCAACATGGCCGATTGGAATCCGGTATTGCAAACTTCCACCAGGAAAAAGCAGTATGCCTTGACAACATCTCTAGCTGGGCAGCTTAAAAAATCTTGGCCCAGTAGCAAAGGAATGGCTTCTCGAGCTCTACATTGGGCTGACCTCTTTCCCACAGTTCCCAAGATCTGGAGAAAAGCACATGTTCTGGCACTCCTAAGCATGGGAAAGATCCTCCATCCCCATGAGCTACAGACCTATATCACTCCTTAGCCATACCTACAAGCTCTTGAACGCCTCCTGTGTCAATCGTATCGCCCTTGTGATAGACGAACACTCATACCAAACAAGCATGTTTCCGGGCAGGCAAATTAACAAGCCAAGTACTCACCTAACTCAACACATTGAGGATGGTTTCGAGAAGGTAATGGTAACCGGAGCTTGGTTCGTCGACCTATCAGCAGCATACGATACTGTTAATCACAGATGCCTACTCCATAATATTCTGGAAATTACCAAGTACATCCGCTAGACTGAGCTTATGGCGGCGAGGATTGCTGGCAAACAGGGTTTTCTTTGTTCAGCTAGGAGGCGAAGAAGAGCTGAAGGCGTAGGCTCAAGAATGCTCTTACCACAGGGAGTGTGCTTGCACCTCTCTGTCAACATATATACCACGCTCACCGAGGATTGCATGAACGACGGTCGTTTTATTTATGCACTGCCAGACGATCTTGGAATTAGCGCACAAGATGCCGACTTCACATTTTTGAAGAGAGCTCTCCCAAGTCTTTGGATGAATCACTCCTTATTAAGGAGAACCACCTACGTGGCAAATCCATCTAAGACACCGGTGTGTGCTTTCATCTACGCACCGTGAAGTCCAAACGTCAGCTTTACAGTTACCTTGTCTGGAACTCCCCCTGGAGCAACTGTGATAACCCTGTCTACCTAGGAGTTACCTGACACGGCACTCTCCGCTTATAAGACGCCACATCGCGAAGACGAAGATTAGGTAGTTCACGCAATAACATCTGAAACAAACTCACTGGCACAAGATGGGGTGTTCTGCCCCATACCCAAGATCGACGGCACTTGGGCCCTGTGCTACTCCTGTGCAGAGTATGCCTGCCTGTAATGGGAAAGATCACCCATGCCAAAAGGTTGATCCAGCCTTAAATGCCTCCTGCCGGCTTATCACAGGATGCCTCCGTCCAACACCAACGGAAAACTTGTACTCCTAGCAGGAATTGCTCCACCTGACGTCCGTCGTAGCGTAGCGAGCCATGCAAGAGCGTAGCTGCCAGTATCCAATGTGACACCCTACGTCTGGACAGATACCTGCTGCCAACCAACCGCCTTAAATCCAGATAGAGTTTCTTAAGCAAGTCCACACCTCTTGAACCAGTCTCTAAGGAGTCAAGAGAGTTCGCCTTGTGAAAGAAATACTTGCCATCAACGCAAGTAACATCTATCGGTATTGAACCTGTTGAGGCATCTCCCACCTGGAGGCTGACTCCACATGGGCTGAATGAACGATGCCTCACAGATCGAGAACCAGAACTGGCCCATCTAAGGTTCCTTGCAGAGGTGGGCTATCTGGAAGCAGATCAGGATACTACCTGTGTTTGTGGACCGCACCACAGACAATGTAACCCCTCTTGGTCTGCCCACTGCTGGAGCAACATGCACCAACAATGACCTTGCGAATTCAGTGAAGCAGCCATACGTTGTAACCCATCTCTGGCTGATCATATTTTGGAGAACACAGTGTTTGGCACGATAAGAAGACGCAGTCTGTGGGAAATGTTTGGTAGCGGTTGGAGCGAAATACTTCAGAGACACCTTCAACAAGATCTTGGAAGGGCGAAATGCGTATGAATGGCGAAAGAGTTTTATGGTTCCCATATTTAAGAACAAGGGGGATATCGTGAACTGTGGAAATTGCAGAGGGTCATTAACTTATGTGCTACCGTAATGAAGCTATAATGTATGAGAGAGTACTAGAGCAGCGACTGAACACATTTTTAATATCAGTAATGAGCATTTTCCTGTAACTGGAAGGTCAACCGCAGCCCGTATATATTTGCTTTGAAGACAGCTGCGGGAAAATTTTGGAGAGGGGCAAATTGAGCTACACAGTGTCTTCATCGACTGAAAGAAGGCCTATGACCCGGTACCAAGAGAAGAGCTTTATTGGTGCATGCGTAGTAAAGGTGTCTCCGAAAGGTATATCAACTTAGTGAAGGATATGTACCACCAGAGTGTTACAGTTGTTAATTATGCAGCAGGCACCAGTAAACCTTCACAGTTGAAGTTGGATTACACCAAGGCTCACACTCGCCCTTTGCCTTTTGCCATCATCATGGCTCTCATCACAGGATGATGTAAGGACGACAGCTCCTTGGCAAATGCTCTTTGCAGATGTGTTGCTTTGTCAGAGAAAGAGGAGGAGGGAGAGGGAGAGACAGCTGGAAGAAGGAATTTAGAAAAATAGTGAGGTATGCCCTGGAGAAGAGGGGAATGAAATTCGAGATCTAAACCGGAGGTATATGTGTTAATGGTGCATCCCACGGAGGTGTAAAGATGCCGGGCCAGCAGTTGCTAGAGGTCACTGATAAAACTACATTGGGAAGCATTCTAAAAGAAATGGAGGGCGTGATGCAGAATAAATTAGAGGACACACAGCTGGGAAAACTGGAAGAATGATCAGGGGCCCTGTGTGACAAAAAAATCCCAGAGAGATGAAAAGGAAGGTCACAAGATGTACAACCAGCAATTGCTATATGCACAGAAAACCCTACGTTGGTCAAGCGGCATACCAGGAAACTGTAAGGGACTGAAATTAAAATGTGCATTGGACATGTGGACATACGAGAAAAAGATCATGTTAGAAATGATGACATCTTGGAGAGGCTGCAAGTAGAAAAAAACATGGCATGCTGTGCGGGAATTCCCGTCTGAGGTGGTTTGGCCACGTAATAGGGGAGACAGGAAAAAACCAAAAAATATGTTGGCAGATTCCTCTGAGATGAACCACCAGGAAAAAGAAGGGGGAGGCCGAAACAGAGATGACTGGACTGTGTTGAACAGTGACATTAAATGTCAGTCGGAGAATAGCTGCTGGTCCAAAATAAACGAGCTGGAAGAGGATAGTTTCTGCGCAGGGACCCTCACAAGTGGGAATAGAGTGTATTAGAAGAAGCAGATATTATAGACACTCCAGTGATTGACCCAAAGAGTCAAAATATTTGAACTCTAATTTTTGGTAATTGTCAATATTGTTATTTATTAATTTTAAAATACTTTTTTCGAAAGAAGTGCCAGAAAAGGAAGTGAAAGGCAGGGTTCAAAGATACAAATAGCCATTCAATTACGGTAGTGTAGTGTCCGTACAGACAGTAATGACTAAAATATTACAATTTGGTCCATTTAGGTTGCTTCGGTCTTATAATTGAAGGGTAGGTTAAAAGATACTTGAAAATGCAAAATCTGATTTTTGATATTTTTTTTTCGTTGCTGATTCAGCAAATCACTGATGTGCCTTGAAGTGATGGAATTTTCATGATTGGACATGGAAACGGTCAGGTTTTTCAACATGTAAATTTGAGCCAATTTACGACGGAGCTTCATCAAATTACATAAACTTGCACATATTAGATGTAGCGACTTTAAGAATCTTGTGCTGAGCGATCGCCACGTGCCGAGCTTGGTGTTCGTAACTAATTATTTTATGGTCATTGTTGTAAAAATTGATTATTTGATTGTACTAGATTGTGATATTCTGAAGGAAAATGCTCAAAGTTGCCGTTTTCCATAGGAATTACTGTCGTATAAGTGAGTCTGGAATATAACCATTTGAAAAGGTCTAGTTTGGATAGGGTATCAATTTGAACTGATCAGTAGTTATTCGATCTTGTTATGGGTCCTATAGGAGTACATGTACATCTAAACACTGGTAAACCAAACATAGGCGGTTACTCAGGCTCAATAGAAGTTCCACTCCACCAAAGGTTTGAAGAAAGTTGACCCTGTTCCCAAATCACGTCCTTATCCTCGTCTACTAGCACCAAGAGGACTGCCAAATCGTGTACCAAGCATATTTCAATTGGAATGAATTTGGCCCTGAAGACGAGGTTAGAACGAGTTTGGGGTTTATTCCGTATTGAAATGCGTGGTACACGATTTGGCACTCCACAACTCCATAGTAGGGAAAGTATGAGCACGCACCGAGAGGGTGTGCAAAAGTTTGTGCAGTCGCATTTTTTAAAAATCCAATATGAACCGCTACAAGCAATTATCAATAACAATCTCTGACATATTTGACAAATTTTTGGTGGTATTGCACGTTTAAACACATGGAAGTGTTTGTGATGTAATTTGATCATTACATTGCACAAATATCCAATATGGCTGACCAAAAGTTCAATATACGCACGGAATCATTTAAAAACGATTTCAACTCTCTCCGTATAAATATTTCTGATATACCGAATACATCCTGAACACCTAAAAATGTTTTCCACTTATCCACATATTCTGTTACAACAAACACATTCTGCAAGTGTTCTGGGAACTCCTCCAGAACGCAGTTGAACACATCCGAACACGACAAGTGTACTCCATAGTTTAACATGTAGTTGTAGGCTGATCTTCTTTATGCTTATATTATGAGATATATATCTGATCATTAGAAACCTTTATTTGGCGTTTCTCTGTAATCAACATTCTCACAGTTAAAGATGGCAGCCAATACAGCGCTTAAAAAAACCCCTATAATAGGTAGTTGAACATTTGAATAATTATTCATAAATCTGATCAGTTATGATCAAATGATGATTTAGGGCATATGATAATACGGGGAGGGGCATATTGGATCAAGGAGGATTAAATAGGAGATGACACTTGTGGACGAACAGTGGTCCTTCGGCCTTGGATTACAGGGGGAGCTATAACGACTCGGGTTAGCTTTTAGGGGTGAGACACAGCACTGAAAAGTCCAGGCAAAACTCGGGGCTAGGCGATAATCTGTTTTACTACTTGGACTAAAACGTAAAATTGGTTATATGAAGCTGTGAATTTCTGATATTGCTATAATATAGAGATTACGGTTAATTAAGTTCTTATTACACAACCAAATTGTAGGGAATAAAACTATTATCCAAGGGATTTCATGAAGGGACCGAAGGTGTAGACTCCAAGGGCGAGCAAGATCTACTGATTCAGAAAAATAGATTCAAAAAAATAAAGAACATTAAAGGAGCTAAATTTTGATTACTAACCATACCAAATTCGACCTTGAAATAACTGAAATAGGCGGCATTTGAACAACAAAATAAACACATTGCCGAAACATTCAGGTAGGAACCCTTAAAAGTGACCTTGGTGCGATCGAGGGCGTTATTTATAGCCGAGTCGTGCGTGCGAAGTCAATACTATTCATGGTTACAAACGTGTGAAAACGTAACTCTATACCGTGAGGGGAAAAGAAGGAGGGACCATAAAATATCATTGGATTCACGAACTTTCGTATTTGCCATAGCCATATTGAGGGGTAAAGGAGCAAAAGACGACAGTCGCTAAGTGTCAACCCCCTGATGGATTTGATGCTATGTGCACAAATATCATCAATAAAACGTCCAGTAGATTCCTCATGCTTCAAAACCTGGATGTTGTAAAAATACATTTATGGTCATTTTAATAAATTGACAGTGGTGGCGGACCATATTGCATTTGTAGAAAATGCCATGCATGAAATTTTGAACACCTTCCAAGAAATTATTGGGTAAGATCCTTAAAACGAAAATCGATCGATAGAAACAATCGGTACTCGATTTCCGCCTGCGCCCATAATTCCTTCCTGACTACTACCGAAATAATTGTCCACCAAAATGGCTTTAATTTTGTATACATAGAGGATTTTAGTGCTATAATAATGTTTTTTGGTCGTTAAAATTCCGACATTTCAATTCCCATCCTATATATCCAGTATTTCAACTTCCTTTAATTATGAAGTACATAGTGACCTGATGGGATATTGTTGGTACTTATTTACTTTGTTGGACAAATAAGTAGGAAGAAACTTAGGCCCTGTTTATGTTAACGTATGTACGTGAACGCAATCCCCACCACGAGAAACTTAAATTTTGGTAAACCTGCCAGGAAAAAAATGTATTAACTTAAATCTGAACAGCAAGAACTGAGTGAGGGACAAAACACTGCAAGCAATGAAAACAAATAAGATGGTTCACGTTATAGTGCATTTACCCATTGGCTTCTGCTTTTAGTAAGGAAAATTAAGTACTCTCTAACCAGATTTTATAACGCGCGGATTGTCCTCTATATAATAAGAAAGTGCATCCGCTGGCTTGTGAAAAGTCCTAGTTGCGTGGTATGATCCAATGATGCTTGTTAGAACAAAGATGGGGAAGCCTCATCTCTGTTTTAATGAAATATCACTACACCGCCTATATCAAAGTATGGCATTTTTCTCTGTTTTTTAAGCGATACGAGAACATTTTCAAAAAAATATGAAATTTCTTAATGTGGTTGCAATTGATCGTCCACAGGGGCTTGGAAAAATTACAGACATATTTTACACATAAAAAACATCCAAAAACAGATAAAGCCCAAAAACATTACAAGTATAGTCCAGAGGTTTTAAGACCCATATGGAGCAAAATGCGTGTACTTTGTGATAGAGTATAACCTTTTGTACACGCTTAATATGGGACCATAACAATTATTCAAAAAATGAAACAGCGGGAGTGACCTGTGGCAGCACTGGTGACCATTTTTCAAAATGGCTGGTCATCACATTTTCAATGTCTCATATCTCGGTTGTATAACACTGATCTTGTGTCAACACCCCTATTGAATGCCAAGGTATCCAGATATGACATTAAACAAATATTCGTCATATTGTTTTCAAATATGGTAGCCAAATTTTGCCCCTAAAATGGTTTACTTTCCTATATCTTTCAAAATGATTCTATTAACTAGATTTTTGTGTCTAATACTTATGTTTGTAGGGCAAGAAACCTAAATATGACATTACACTTTCGAAATATCTTCGGTCGGTCCTTGTGTTTGTTCAATATGCCAGCCAGTTTGAGTTAAAATTGCCCATGTACTTAAATTTGATAGTTATAGTACAGATGTTTAAGGTTATATCTCTGGTTTGACGAAAGTTCCACATCGTGTACGAAGTTAACGGCGACGATATAAAAGAAGCCGGATGCGAAATTTCTTTCGAGTGGAGAAGAAATATAGAATAGCGCGCATTTTATGTTCAATCGGTAGTAGCGACGAGCGATTTACCATATCGTCGAATTTGATCCTAAACTCAAACACCGTGGCAAGAGTGACATTTAAAAGGGAAACGAGTATCTATCAAGTCGTGGACGCCTGTGGGTTCGGATTACCGTGAACTCCTTAAAAATTTGCAGCACGTTTCGCCTTCGTGTCGAATGATAAATGGTCAGCTTTTACAGATTAAACTCCACGATAGATATATAAATAAGCGAACCATTAGAAAGGTGACCAGTAACAGAGATACCTTTGCATACGGTTCCACTGCTTACTCTGGTATAAACGTCGAAACCATTTTCGATCGAACGGATCAGCTATTGGAAAAAGATACTACGACATTTGGGGTCAACGAGATTTTTTTACCGTCAATTCAATGCTTGCAGAGTAGTCAGAAAGTAGTATCAGGGCCAAAGCCTATCGACGAAGTAAAATATGTCCAAGTTGAAGAAAACGATGTCTCTTTTCCGGTTTGTGCAC
>JAMKCH010026133.1:0-19771 GCA_023653785.1 Ophioderma brevispina
CGTCCAAACTGTACTGTAACAGAGAGGGGAATAATGTCAGCATGACCTAATGGGACTGGACGTCCTTTCCTCTTTACGTCCACTCAAGCTTCAGACATTCAATTAGCGGCATCAATCCAGGGTATAATCTCGCGGGATTGAATCTATTAGTGGAGGAAGAAAGCCCAATGTGTTTTTAGCAGTGCTCGCACGGGGAATTGCGGCTACTCGGCATATACACAAACCCTGTTATGAAAATAACATTTTTTGAGTAAGCAGTTCATGACGGTTTAAAGAGCATTATAGATCGAGCAGTTGTATTGCTTTTGAGTGTGGGTAGAATTTACTTATGCGAGCCCAGGAGACATTTTATTAATTACAATACAATGTTTCAATTCATCACAGAAGGAAATTGTATAATGTTAATTACGTTTAAAATAACAGTTGTGTTTTTACCGGATGTTTGTTAATTTTAAATTATGGACTTGATACATGTACACGCATGTAGATGTATACTTGTGTCTGGTCGGTGTCGTCAGTGGGCACATTTCAAAATTCAGAGTGCGCTTAAAATATAGCAACAGAACGATAAAATCAAACTCTCAAAAAAAGAAAAAACAAAAAGAAAATAATCATATACACAAAAGGTCAACTTTCAAAGTCCTGCACCCCGGGGGGGGGGGGGGGGGCCTAAAAAAAAAAAAAAAAAAAAAAAAAAAAAAAAAAAAAAAAAAAAAAAAAAAAAAAAAAAAAAAAAAAAAAAAAAAAAAAAAAAAAAAAAAAACCCCGGGGGGGGGGGGGGTCTCAACTTTTTTTTGGTAGGTATGTGCCTCCTGGATTTCAGGCTCCGGAGCTGATTTGAGGGCAAAAAACTGGGGTCTCCGGAACTAGTTTTTCCAAAAATTTCCGAAAATAAGCTGCAATTTCCCTCAATTTCCTGCTACTTTTTAAAGTTTTTTGAAGAAAATTTGGTAGGATGTGGCTCTGGACATGAAAAGTAGGGTCTCTGGAACTGAAATGGTCCTAAAATGGGGGTCTCTGGAACTGAAAAAGAGTCTGAAAATGAGGGTCTTATAGGCGGCACATACCCATACTTCTTCCAAATGTGAGAACCCCCCGGGCCGGGTGCACCCCCAAAAAAATCCTGATTATGGTCCCGATACTGCCACATCTTGAAATGTATGAAAATGCATATCATTGGGATTTGATTTTGTAAATGATATTCTTTGAACGGTACAAACTTGCTGAAGTTGCAAGGGTGTTTCCGTAGGTTTCCGTAGAAGCAAAAATGTGTACTAAATTAGCCCATAGGGCAGTGTGTGTTAATTAATGTGGTCAACCACATTTGGAGACATGCCTTAAATTTGATTGGAGTAATGAGAAAATATGAAACTTTCTTCTGCTACCAAAATCTCAATTTTGATAGAGTGTATGTTACGTAAAAGATTTTGTAAGTTTCTGTATACTTATCTTTAAAACTAAGGAACCTGTTGGCCTGAAACTTGCACATGTAATAGTGTTCAGTACATGTAATATATAGACACAGTGTCAGACTGGAAATTTTTTTTGGCCTGGGAAATGTAATCAACTGTCCTCAAAATTACCGGGGGCTGAAAGGCTGTAACTTGTCCAAAATGGGCTGATTTTGCAAGAATTACTGGGAGGCGTGAGTCCACTCCACCCCCTCCTTGGATCCGCGCCTGTATAGGCACATTGCAATGCATTATGGGATTGGTTTAAAATGCCCTCTAAGAAGGGAGTTGGACATACATAGCCTATAGCATCCAGGGCAAGCACCTTTCACATTTAAGGATAGCAAAGAGAGGAGCAATGTTTCTGATTGAAGTGCCTGTGCCTGCCCCCTCTGACTGTGCCACTGGTACAGAGGCGGAACACCCGTCAGATGGTTGCCTCTTGCTATGACAGGTTTTCAAACTTAAAGACCTAAATGTTATTTACCCAAGAGTAGAATTATCAAAGATTTGAAACATCAAAACAAAATGTTCAAACTGGCCAGTGACGAGTTGCCATCACTGACCATAGACACTTTTTACCTCTTAAGGGCCCTTGAGATGACCCGTCTTGCATCCTTTGCAGACATAATCGGAGAAGCCAGGTGCAAATTTCAACTCCTTATTGAGAGCAAACTCAATAAGGGAGTCAGGTCCAGCATGCCGGAGGCAAGTCTGCTTAATTCTCTATCTTGTGTAGCCGTTTTTACTCCTCAACAGTAATAAATACATAATGTGTCCCAATTAAAATACACCACTTCAACAACACATCTCTTGGTCTGCCCACTGCTGGAGCAACAATGCACAAACGAGGACCTTGTGGAATTCAGTGAAGCAGCCAGACTTTGTACCCATCTCTGGCTGGATCATATTTGTTTGGACACGATAGAAGAACTTCAACAACATCATCATAATTTTTTTACAGAATATTCCACAATGTGTATTTGCCAAATTAAGTTAAATCAAATTTTGTTGTTTATAGGTCAGTATAAAAGTTTATTTCCAAAACTTCAGTTGTATTATGAGCCTTCATATCACTTAAAAAAATAAAACAAAGAAATAAATAAATACTGAGGTTCAACTTCACACTCTTTGCCATCTATATGGAACCATTGCACATTAAAAGTCAGTCCCTGATAATAATTTATCATAGAGACCTAGCTGGAACTAATGATGATATATCTCATTTTTTAAGATGAGGCTTGAGGCTGTGGTTCATGAAATCCTCAGGCATTAAAGGTGCTTGTTCCGATTTATGCCTATTGTGTTCTCTACATGTTATGAGAGCCTGGCACAACCCATCAAGTACTGTGGGAAACAAACTTGGCACTTTTTATGGTAGAAGTGATAATGCATATTGCAAAGCCCTATTCAATACTGCACTAATATTGATGGTTAACCATTAAAACAGCATTTTTTTTGTTAATATCTTGGGAATGAAATGGATTTGAAGGCTCAAATTTCAGGACGACAATGAGAAAAATATGTCCTTTCATCCGATACCAACATTTGTACAACTTCCAGGTAAATCAAGGGGTCCCAAAGATGATCGGAACACATCCCTTTAAATTAGTTTGGTTATTTGTTTGACTTTCATAAAAACTGGACAGCAGTCCTATTTTGCTGTTTTCTGGTTAAATAGAAAACCACTGTCTCAATTTGTTTAAAAATAAATATGTACCAACAAAAATATATGCTTGGGGGATGTGAAATATGATAGTAGCCCATTATCTGCCCACTTGTCTTATTTTAGAAGCTTCCGCAAAAATCCACAAAGGACCATTTTTCTCCTCTTAACTTCCACAGAAAAAATCTGCTATTTCCTCCGCTATTACTTACGATTGTTTGGGCCTTTTCTGTGAGCGTGCATATGGAGTGATTTGTGAAAGTGGAATTGAAAAACAGCATGGAGAGAGCGATTATGCACAAAAACAATCGGTATTGATCATCTCCCCTGCCATAAATGCGAGACTCAATATTTGCCCTCTAGTGAGTACTCAATAGCAATGCTATCGACGTCGGCTGGTCTCTGCCGGCGTTGTGTAACAACGGAGATCACGACGAAACGGGAAGTTGTTGGAAAATGGAGAGCGTACCTGATACTGGGTGAATTTTGTTGAGAACACCTGGAGACGGTGTCTATTTCACGGGTCTGTGTGAAGGAATGCGCAACTGTTAAATTATATATTAACTGAAATTGTAAGGCGGAAAGAAGACGGGTTTTGACAAAAGTTGCTGTATTGTGTATGTACTGAGAGTACAACAGATTAGATCTCAATTGTTCACCTTTTAATATGTATTTTGGATGAGGGTGATTTGACTATCCTCATGCTTAATCTCTCTCACTGAAATTCCCTTGATTCAAAAGTTGTGGTTTACACTTTTATTTAACTTAAGTTACAGTGAAGAGTCGTGAAGAGTCGGAGTGTAGTTTAACCAATCCCATAAACCATTGCAATATACCCATACTTTGCATAATTGAAATTTGTCAACTGACTGTGCTCATGGAGAACTAAGTTAGTGTTGGAGGTAGATTCAGAATTAAGGTTAGATTATATTCTTGGAGCACTAGGATAGTGGTTAGGATGAGTGTTAGGTTTAGGGTTAGAGGAAGAGTCCAATTTCTATGTATTCTGTGCCCCAGGAGCACAGTTGGTTGAATATATCTCAATTTTGCTCCATACCTTATTTACTACATACATGTATGCATGTACATAACTTTTTCTATCCTATATAAAAAGAGCTTTTAGGTCCAGGTTTTTGTATGTCTAGAAATGGGGACACATGGCCTCACAGTACAATTCCACAATTCCAAATCCCAAATCGCAATGCATTTTGGGATTGCTTTAATATATTCCATGGAAAGAGAGTGGGCTTGCACATAAATCCAAGTGATTTTTTGAAAGTTAAACAAATATGAGGCTTCTTAGAACTTCATCAAGGAAATCAACATGTTAGGGAATTTTTGTCGTGTGTCACTTTGCTAAAATTTGTAATTATTCCAAGATTATTCTTTTATCCCCCCCCCAAAAAAAAATATTCTATCTTTCGGAATCATGACGACAGAGTAGGTGTACCATATCTATACAAGGGGTTCTCAACAGGCGGCCCCCGGGCCAGAGCCGGCCCGCGAAGATGTGTGGTTGGCCTTTGAACAGTTTTGAATAACAGCAAACATAGCAAAAGAGTGTGCATCTGGCCCGCGAGCATGAATATTTGAAGGATACAGCCTGCCAGGACACGCGAGCCAAAATAGTTGAAAACCCCTGATCTACACAGAGCAGCTATGTAGCTTTGACTTTTTTTTTGCAAAAAAAAAAAACACCTGCATTTACAATTTCAGGAAGAAAACAGGTGCAAGCAATAGAGTCTAGAGATGATTGCAAGACAAGATAAGCTCATTTAAATTTTAATGTCATTGATTATAAGACGATTAGATTGAGGAATCTGTTGTTGCATTTGAGTGAATATTGAAGAAGTTGAATTTACGCATGGTTGGAAAATATATGGAAGTAGACCAAAGCTCCTTATATATGGGTTCCACATTTTGAAGAAAAAAATCTGTAGACATTAAAGGTGCAAGATTTTTTAAGGAGCACCAATTAAAAATGAACTATATGTAGTACTCAAACACAACATGAATGTTATATTCTTAGATATCTAACATGTACTTTCTGGTTCACCAGTGGAATAATCAGAGGTGGGGGGGGGCGGGGGCAACTGCCCCTGTGGAATCTTGTCCCTATCATTTTCCCCCTGGGGGAACTAGTGATTTTCTGCACAGTGCCAAATGTCCCAAAATAGGGGTTTTGCTCGTTGAGGAAATTTGATTAACTTTGTCCAAAAAAAGGTTTGCGTAACATTTGCAAAAATTTTTAAAAAAAGGTTTTAGGATGAAAAATTTAAAAAGAAAGATGGGGTTAGGTCATTGGGTGACAGTGAAAAATTTTCAAAAAAACATGGGGTCTGAGGTTAAACGATGCTGAAAATGGAGGTCGTTACAGTCTTACATATGCGTGGCTTCCAAAATGGGTGTGCCCTCCCCTCTCCTGGTTAGAGATTACTCCGACTGCTCCAATTCCCCAATTCTTTTCTCATCATTAAATACTGTATTGCCCCCTTAATGCATGTTCGGCAGTGTAGATCAGTATCTCTAATAAGTCTACATTGTACACTTTTAAGTGTTTCCAGGAGGGAGACTAGTGGTCTTCGCAGCCTTTACAAACAAAAAACAATGAATTGATCTATTTTCAATTTCCATCACTTGGCACTTAGACATGGACTGTTTATGTACTATTGTCTGTTAAGACACTATCAGGGATTTATCCAAGAGAGTCAAATATTTTTAAATTGCAGGAATACTTAAAAGTGAAGGATAAGTCTGTAGAATGATATAAGTTGCTTTTCCAAACTTGAAGAATGACGGAAGAAAAAGAAGAAACATTAGTGTTCAAAGATACGATCCTCCATTTAATTACGTGTTGTAGTAAGGGGGCCGTTTGGACAATATGTACTAAAATACCCGATTTGTCCTTTTAGGTTGTTCTGGTCCATCATTGTAGAGTATGTTAGGGTATACTTGTTACAGAGATACAAAAGTCTGATTTTTTGTGATTTTAGTCAACACTCGTAGTGGCTTTAAATCTTAGCTACTGGCATCACCACATGTTTGACAATTTGAACACTAGCTTATTGACTTTGACGTGACATTCGAATGTTATTTGTTACTGATGGGTAGTGGTGTGTTTCACTGAGTTAATTCATTTCAAGACCCAAAAACAATTGAATGTCGTCAGCATTTTTAATAGCCAGAGATACCTGTATTATGGATGAAGTGTCTTTAGAAAATCCAAATTTTTCTGGCTTATTTTCGTATAAATATTTTGTGGAAGTGCTTCTTAAGAGCACCATGTATATCCCTACTAATAAGCAGCAGCTGTTATTGTTATTGCAGATCATCTTTTGTTTTGGGGAGTTAAGTACATCGCAACTTGTCAAAAAGTCAAGCGGATTGATTGCTTGGGATAGTTTTACCCAATACGCCCCCTTTTGTAAGTGTTGTGCGATAAGTTAACCACCAATTTTGCAGTGGCGTACCAACCGTGGGAGTGGGGGGGGGGGGCAGGGGAAAGTTGCCCCCTCTGGCTCTAAAAAGTGGGATGATATGGACCAAAATGTGCTTTTCTTCCTTCTTTCTGGAAATTTCAACAACCATTCAGCTTAATTTTGGAAAATTAAGTAAATTCTGCGATTTTTGTGCATTTCAGCACACAATTCAACTTAATTGGAGCAAATCCCGGGAAACGACTTACGAATTTGCCCCCCTCTGGTGGGATGACTTGGAAAGTTTGCCGCCTCTGGATCGACAGCCTCGGTACGCCACTGGCCCGTTTTGATGGGAGTAGCCCTAAAAAATGATTTTGTAATCCCCATAGAGTAACTCTGTAAATTAATATTGTTGACCAAAATGGGGCATGTTTTCTCTCATAACATCCAAACACTTTTAAAGATCCTATGATCTAAGATTTCACAGGGGATAAGAAATAAGTTTTTTGTCGTAAACACAATGGCCTAATTGGGGTAGTGTGATACAACATTTGCTCATAATCTCAATAAACGCACTGTCGATTCAACTATAATTTGGAAGTATCCTTTTCTTGAAGATATCTATGATCATAAACAACAGTCACGGTTCTGTGATCAAAAATGCACCTTTATTCCCCAAACCCTTTGGCATACAAACACACATTTCATGTACCATTATCCAATCTGTCATTGTATGTTTTGAATACCAAGTGCATGTGGGTTATTCATGTCAAAATGTCCGCCTCCGCCATAACAAACACTCTTGCATACAGCTTCACTGATGCAATTGGCGGTTTGTATTGTTTATTGTTTAATTTAATGATACTAATATGATAGAAGCCAAATTTTTCACACTTTGCCAATTTCCCCAATTGATACATCCATTTAAATCCAATGGCATTCAAAGGGTCATTGATCATTATTTTTTAATATCAAGTTTGTGCCTCGAGAGCTATTTATGGGTCTTGTCGGACTAATCAATTTGTTGATCTCAATCTCCTTGGAATATTTCCCTTGTTTTAATCAGTGTTTTTAATTTCCAAGATTTGTTACTGTGTGGTTGAACATGAATGTGATAGATGACTTAAGGGCCCCTGCAGGGAGTTGAAACAAAATGAGAAAAATTTGGGGGGAAAGTGACAATATTGTTTTAATTAAAACCGGTTTTTTTAATCCAAGACGATTGCATTCTATTATCCATTGCCTTTTTGCATCTGTGCGTATAGTCGCGAATTCCATCCATCACGTCCACATCTTCCCTTTTCTCTTTAGTCTCAAAGGCTTTGTTTGCAGGTTTTCAAGAAAAAATATTGTTTTGCTTATATGATATTGCACTCCCGCGATTTCTCTCTAGTTTTGTGTCAAACAAGTTTGGCATGCTAATGTCCTAGAATAAATTATCACTCCACAAGCGCCGGCTCCCTTCCACTGAGAGTTTATACCACGAAACCAATATTTTAATTATCGTTGTTCTCATGCTTTTAATTGTCTAGTTTTGGCTGTACGTGTGGTTTTCCTAGCTTATAATATTCTGTTTATTCTGAAATTCTTGAAATTTTGATGAAGGAGGCAACATTTTGTAGACTGGCTGCAGTCAAATGGGCAAACAACCCAATGGAGTTTTTTGAAGACCATGCAAAGTTTATCACATAATAAGCATAAAACTGGTTTCTTCCTGATAATTAGCTGATTTGAACTGAATAAGTTTAAAAAAATGTGGGCTTTTCTATTCCAAGACCTTAGTCCTCGCTTTAAAGGACAGGGGTGATTTTTTTTAGGATACATTTCTCTGAAGTTGTGATTGATCATGGTAGAACATCTAACGAAACATTTTTTCAGGATTATTGTTCAAAGAACAAAGGAAGATAAAAACTATGTTTTGAACTTGCCTGCTTTGTAATACGTCGCCATAGAAAAGCATACGGTACGTGACCAACAGAAACGCAACATCATCATCCTATGATCTTATTACAATAATGACAACTATTTAGCTTATTTCACTTCAGATTGTGAACTAATACCTTTTTAAAACATTCCAACATGCAAAAACTAGGTTTGTAAAAAAATTGGTTGGGCTCTTCTTTCTCAAAATGTCCTTGTTTCTTTAAAGCAATATTAGCACCTTTTTGAAGGGGGCGCCCCCAATTTTTCATCCCAAAATTTGGAGACTTTTACACGGTTGCATTGGTACTGTCTAGTAAACTATACCTGTGAATGGTTAAGCTCGAAAATGTCTATGTGTCACCAACGACGGAATTTTGTACTATAATAATGTGTATCGGGGATCCCCGATAATAATTCAATGGCTGCTGGAAACGGCCTTCCAATGTGAAATTAGCCGGGAAATAGCGACATATACGTGGCTACGCTCATGCCATTAGTTCTGTTTTAAATTAATAGTTCGGGCAAGTCAAGTTAGAGGTTATTTTCTCGAGGTTGCACTATTTTCATCATGGACGGATATAAAAGTAGCATTTCCAGATCTGTCTGTGAAGTCCAAATCTGGGATCCCAATTCTAAGTACAAATCGCTTATTTTGTGATAATACGCATTTTTTAGCATTCTCGTTCGCAGGTATAGTTTTCCTAGAACAATTAACCACTAACTGTGCAAAAATATCAAATTTTGAAAATGGGGGCGCTCATTCAAAAAATGTGCCAATATTGGCTTTAACTCTTAGTTCATGAATATGTGTACCAAGGTCTTTTGTGAATATGACCACTATTTTCAACTAATATCAGGTTGAATCTCTGATGGAAGGGTACACTTACTTCTGGAAAAAGAGACTTGGGGCAGTTTAAAATGGTTGGTCATATTTTTGCCAGATGTGTGTGTGTGTGTGTGTGGGGGAGGGGGTGAACAATCAATCCCTAAAACCCTGATATCTACAAAGAAGTAGACATTTCAATATTAGTCCCAGCCTAAATCAAGTATAAGAGAGATTTTTCATTGGCCAGTTTAGGATTGTTTGCAATTATTATGTGGCTCTGCTGGCTTCTGGTGAATGGTTTGAAAACAGGAATAAAGTGACCTAAAAGTCACTTTCAAGGTAATCTTTCTTCAATTCAACATCTGTTGGAGTTTGTGTGCAAAATCTTCTAATTGGTAATTAATGACAAAATGCATAATAGGGATCAACTGGAATTTGGGGGATAAGCCTTTCTCAAGGATGTCTAGTGAACCATAAATGCAACAGAATGTGCTAGAATCACAAATGTACCTTTATTAAACAGCAGATTTAATATATGTGGCCCTATCTTCATATCTCTGTAGGGACTCCTTTGTCAGCTTTTTTGTCCAGAGCTTGGTGGTGTATTGAATTCATCCCACAATGCACCAGTTTTGGGAAATTTCGCCTCAATAAGGTCATATGATTCCACAGAAATCATATTCTCAACATATACAAATAATGACTTTTACACTCATTTTAGCCCACAAAGCAAGTACTTATGGAATTTTTAGCATGATCATGAAATGTCTTGTGACCAGTTTTTAAACATCTTGAACACTTTTATCCCTAAATACCGACATGTGTTTAGTACGTACACGAATAGGCCTTATTGCAAAATGCCATTATGGGATTGGTTTAAAACGCCTTGCTTTTTGTCCCTCTGGTCAGAGTCGCCGTCTAAATAAAATGATGGTTTTACCGTAATTGGTTAATAAATGAAAACGTGTGAAATCGGCAAATCCTGGTCTCAGACGCCATTTTGACCCAGACTGAAAGATTAGATATCCCCAGCAGTACCACATTCTAGTCCCTTTGAACTGTCTACCCCTGTTTATATACCTGCATAAAGTTTTTTAAAGACACATCAGTGATTTGAAAAATATTTAAAAATGTGACCGGAATTCCTTCAAAGTGAAGGATAAAGTCTGTAGAATTCTCAATTCTCATAAGTTACCTTTTCCACCTGTAACTATTGACAGAAAAGAGAAAACGGCAGTGTTCCAAGATAAGTTTCTCATTCAATTAAACGTGTTGTAGTAAGTGTCCGAACTTACATATTGACTAAATCCTCCGATTCTGTCCTTAAATAGGTTGCTTCTGGTCTTAAATCAATTTTGCATGGTATGGTAGATTACATATACTTGTTACATACAGTAAAAATCTGATTTTTTGATGATTTTTTTCGATGTTACAAACCCCGATTTTAGCAATCACTCACTGATTGTGGTCTTTAAGACAGGTCCATTTTGATTACACAAGATAAATTTACAAAATACACACAAGTATTTCAAAACCTTTTCTTTTAAAGCAAACAGTGTGAGTAATAGGTGACCTAAATAGCATTGTGCCAATAAATAATGCCTGCTACTCTTGTTTTCATCGATTTTGATTCCAAATCCATGAAAGAGGTGGTTTTGATTCCACTCTTCAAAGAGTAGTGCCCTTGAGGTGGACATTGCACTCCAAAGGTGAAGAATTTGGACACAAAGGCACATTTTTCAAAGGTAAAATTTTCACAGGTTAAGTCTGTTTCATATTCATAAAATATTTTCATGAACCTAGCTTTCATTAAAATAATCAAATTTGTTCCACCTCATCCATACGTGCAAAAAAGAAACCATTGTCAACTAATATGCAATTAACTCAATTATCGTTAATCATTTTCTCTGGTTGGAAACAAATATTAACTGTCACAAATATTAACCTGTAAGTCTCATCAAAACAGTGTGAAAATCAGTCTGCTGATTAGAAAACCAGGACAGAGGAACTCTAAAAGTGCGATATTTTAATGTACTAATTTTTCATGATTTTCACAGTTTTAGACAGTTTTGTGGTTTAATTTGAGGTTTCAAGCAGCCCTACATTGAAGAGACATGAGGAGATTTCCAGAAAGAAGTGTCCCCAATTTTTGTCGAACCCCAGTTTTTTGCATATTTGGAATGCTTACCAATGTTTTAAATCACACCTGAAATGAATAAGCCGAATACGCGGTCTTTATGTAGTAAGATGATGATTTAGTACTTTCTGTCTTGCACGACAGAAAGTCAAAGCATGGTGTTCTATGGGGATGATAGCAGGCAAGTTCAAAACCAGGTTTGTGGTTTTCTTCTGTACTTGTTTGTTCAATAAGCCTTCGAAACGTTCTCGGTAGGTGGTCTACAACCGATTCTGATAAATTTGAGAGAAATTCGTATCCTCAAAAAATCTCCTCCTGTCACTTTAAAGGCTGACTCAGAGATTTCCCAGGGAGGTTGCCCTCAATTTTCAAACAATTGTGTTTTTTGCATAATACATAATGCTTGTCCATATACTAATCACTGTGTGAAATACCTAAGCTCAAATTTGAAGTCCTTCATATAGAACATCATAACTTTGTTTAAAAATTTCGGATCTGGAATTTTTGTTATACACGGTATCCATTGGCATTCCTATAACGGTCATAAAGTTTACCGAATGAAAACGAAAAAATCTGATTCACCCCTAACTTTGGAATTAAGCATTTTAAGTGACTATCTTTAGTTCTAGATAATTATTTCTAATTACTACACAATAAAATTATATTTCAAAATCTCTGAGTCAGCCTTTAAATCATATACATCAAAAATATCTCTGTGAGCATTTAAGTTTGCAGTTCCGAAAAGTTAACCATTTAAGTGCAAAAATAAAAATGTAGTGAACATTTTCTGCTATACGATCATAAAAAGCCGATTTTGACTGAAATAATTCTATTCAGCGGGCATTATTAATCCCCAGGAATTAATCCTGATCAAATTGGAATTCTATTTTCACCATCAAAATCCAAGGGAGGTTAATCCCTGATTAACCATGCACACACAATTTATGCCCACAAAGAAAACCAAATGAAAATTGTAATTGTGACATTTTTCGCCCCTTAAGCCCTCTCTCTGTAGGAAGTCCTTAATCCATTAAAAACAAAGAAAGATATTATTGTTATCCTTAAAGCACTATCACCATGGCAACAGATTATTTTAGCGTATTTTGAGGATACAGGCACTGGCGGCTAGGTATAAAGGCTAATTGGGGCCAGTGTGCTGATATTTAAGGTGGGCACTGTCCTAAAACAAATAAGTCGGGGATTGTTGAGTTGAATTTTAAATAAGGAGTTATGAAACTTGGGTCAATGACTTGCTCGGATAAGGGAGGGCTCTGTTTCTTTTCCTTGCATCTGAATATTATATTAACTTCACCATACTCTCCTTAGTTTGAAATGTAAAAGCAGAACAAGAGATAACAAGCAAATTCTCAAATCAGCAAAAATTAGAATAAGACGAGAAAAATTATTAGTACTACAAAATAAAACTTTTGATTTGTTTGGTTGTGTATAAAATTAGGTAAATAAAAGAAATTTTATGTTTGCCCTTGAAACTTAAACACAAGCCTAGAAAAGATGAGGAATTTGGGAATGACATTCATGGGAAATTTTGATATTTGGAGGGAAATTTTTGTCCTTTAAATAAAGAAATACATAAGAATTGAAAGAAAATGTTTAAATCTTGGAGGGAAATTTGGATTGTATTTCTGAGAAATTTAGCATTTTTTCCAGCCCTGCTTGGACATGTGGAGTTTGAGAAATAGACAGTACTGTGCCTGGTCTTGTAATAATCAAAAGAAAACAAAGCAAAATTCAAAAAGAAATAAAACAGATTTGGAAACCAAATTTGTTCATCTAGTAACTTTTTTATACAATATTTGTCCTAATAAATCAGCACTTTATGTGGGCCTTTATTTCTCTTAAAATTGTTTATCCAATTTTCTCCATTTTAGTTAACTGAAGGTAAAAAAGATATTTGTCAACTCCCAAAAGTGACATTTTCCCTATCAATAAGTGAAACACAAAAATCTGGATTCACAAGTATTTGTCTAATATTTGATGGGTGGGTGTGGGTGCTTTTAAATGCATGTCCACTAATTAAGTATGGTGCTTTCTGGGTGGGGGGGGGGGGTAAAGGCATGTCCACTAATTAAGAATGGGGTTTTCTGGGTGGGGGGGTTTAGGAACTGGTGTTGTTTCCCATGTAGGGCCAGGATGAAGAACAAAATTGGCTGTCAGGGCAAAATTTAAGGGTTTTTAAATGTTGTAAGCTTAAAACAAACCTGGGTTTCTGAAGCATTGAAATTGGCTGTCAGGGCAAAATTTGAGGATTAAAATTTAAAACAAGTCTGGCTTTCTGAAGCATTTAATAATGAACTTAACTTTGTCTTAAAATGATATTTTTAATCAACTTTCGGGGTAATTTTTTTCTTCAGAAATGGGACTAGCGTTACTATAGATGGAGGAGGGGGTCTGGCAAATTTATGCCACTGAGGTGAGGCCCAATGTAAACAAACATTTATATTTAAAATGTTCACTACATTTACTACATGTACACGGAATATCTTATATTAAAGTGAAAAATTAATTAAGTAAAATTTGCCACATTTAGCGTATTCCTATGTGGGCAAACATGGAAAGCCAGAAGTAGCCCTCTTTGAGGATAGATCATTAAAAAGCACTTAATTGTAACGTGTAAAGGGCCGACAGCGGGGATGCAAACTAGATCAATACAAATCAGGTTAGGCAGGGCTATGATTGACAACCAACCATTTTTTTATTTTATTACTTGTAGAGCAAATATAATGCCCAGTAGCGGCCCAGGAGTTGGCGGATGACATTTGCTTTCAATGTTTGCTATCTGGGCATGCAAACACTTCACCAAGGTTTATTCCCCCACGTGTGATCGATATGGAGTGAGCCTATTTTGCGCAACTCTGAGGGTCCGTTAGCTTGAAATGTTTGCTATAATTTCAGAAAAGATGGGTACTTTATTGCAAAGGAATTTGAAGATATCAATTTGTCAAATATAGTGAGGCTTAAAAAAATAGTGACCTAAATTAATGATTGATTTTGGTAACAAAATAGCAGAACAAATGTCAAAGGTCAAGGTCAAATGTCAAGAAAGAACTTGTTAACCTTTGCCCAAATACAGCAGTCTGTTCTTTGCTGTCTATTTTGGTTGTACCATGGCCCACCCCAAATTCCACAAAAGGGGCAAAAGGTCCATAACTCTTTGCTGATTTTTGGATAAAAAGTCAAAAATTAGATACATGTGAACACTGACAAGAAAGTCCACTTGTTGGTGATGAGATGTTCAAAAAGTCCAAAGAAGGACCATTCTAGGGGGCTAGGTCCACTTTTACCAAAAAAGTATGCTTTTTGAAGTCCTGCACCCCCAAAAATAAATCCTGCGTACGGCTCTAATTTTAACATTGTACAGGCATTGTCTTTGAGATAGTTTGAGATAGAGTTAGGATTACAGTTATTATTTCTTTTTACAAAGACAACTTAACAGCATATCCTAAGTAATGATCACTTTTTCAGGGCTGGAAAAAAATGCTAAATTTCTGAGGAATGCAATCAAAATTTCCCTCCACGACTGCAAAATTTCCCTCCAATTACTATGTGAGAGCTAAAGATGTGATTTTGTAAGCCCCATAGAGTACTGTGTAAAATTAATATTGGCCAACCAAAATGGGTCACATAAAAAAAAAAAAAAAAAAAACGAGCTAGTGGTGGCCAAAATTAAGAGTGGACCTGTGCAGTTTTAGTCGTCACTTAGTGATCGCGATATTCGGCGGGGACATATTTTACGCATCGCGTAAATACGAGTTCGCCTTGTTTTAACATTGTACAGGCATTGTCTTTGAGATAGTTTGAGATAGAGTTAGGATTACAGTTATTATTTCTTTTTACAAAGACAACTTAACAGCATATCCTAAGTAATGATCACTTTTTCAGGGCTGGAAAAAAATGCTAAATTTCTGAGGAATGCAATCAAAATTTCCCTCCACGACTGCAAAATTTCCCTCCAATTACTATGTGAGAGCTAAAGATGTGATTTTGTAAGCCCCATAGAGTACTGTGTAAAATTAATATTGGCCAACCAAAATGGGTCACATGCATTTCTGCTCAAAACTTCCAAACCAAACATCACATTTCTGCTCATAACTTCCAAACCAAACATCCTTTAGACCTAAGATTTAGATTTCAGAGTAAATGAGAAAAATGCTTTCTTCTGATACCAAAATTTTGACCTCCTCGGTAAAATGTGGGGTTCTGGGGACAAGGCTATTAGCGATTCGATCATGGAACTTTAAAAAATAGCAGAACATCTTTAAAAGCAATAACAGCACATTTTTTGAAGAACGCCCCCAATTTTCCAAATATTTTGAGATTTTTTACAGATACTAGACATTACCAACACAACTGCAAAAATCTCAAATTTTGAAAATTGGGGGTGCTCTTTAAAAATTGTGCCATTATTGTTTTAATTTCAAATGGTTAAATGTCAAGAATAAGATTGTCAACATGTGCCTAAATATAGCAGGCATTCTCCATTTATTCTCCATCTATTTTTGTCACGTTCAAAATCAAAAATAATGGAATCTTACATTATTCAGGCTAAATTTCATTTGACATCTGATCATTCAGTTCATGGTGAAATCGTATCCTTTCACCACCTCTGGAGGTAAAATTAACATTGACTGACTTGTATAATCTCATCTGAATTTATATTGCGGGGTTTCAATTTTGAAAAAGCAGAATATAGTCGTCCTCTTTTTTTCCCATGTGTAGAAAGACGGGGGCTAATGTGACCGAGATGAAACCAAATTGAAGCTGAAGGCAAGAGCGTTACAATAAATGAAATTGTGTCCTAGTTATTTTTACATTATACATGTCTTGAGGAGGTTAGAAGCCAAGAGATTATTAAAGTGAATCTTAGAAACGACATACTCTTAAGTTGAAGCATGAGATGTTTGCATACAAGGGACTTTAATGAATTTCAAGAGTGGTGGAGATTTGTTTATGGAAGTCAATAATTTGCACTGTCTGAATAATTATGTGCTATTCACAGCTGTTTGACCCAGTGCAAATTGTCTCTTTTATTTCTGGAACAATTTAAACAGTGGCGACACAATTTTGACAACTGATATAGATAGGGACATGCAAGGGCTATTATCTCCGCAAAAATTAGACAAATCCATTGCGGGAATCTTGCCATATAGGCCTACAAAGATCATAATTTGTATGTTATAGCACCCTCTATATGCCCATTCTCCATAGAAAGACTTGGAAAACTATTTTTTTAAAGAAAAATCATATTTGCCTGCAATGAAATTTCATAAAATTTACACTGGATGTAGTTAGTTGACTAAATAATCAAAATCAGTTGTCAAAAGTGTGTCGCCTGCAATAAATTTTGTTTAATTCTGGTTTTGTCGTAAGACCTTCTTACAGCTGTGTATTTTCATGCCAAAAATGGGGTTAACATTTTATGTAAATGGTACGCTGTGAAACATACAGGAAAAAAGTTTCGCAGTGGGGAAAATGTCAGTTTTCAACTTTCAATAGCTTTCAATCAACGTTGATTGAAAGCTATATTTTCTATATGAAGGACTTTGAATTGAGCTTAGCTATTTCACACATTGGCATATGGACAAGCATTTTGTATATGTAAAAAACATTTGTTTGAAAATTGAGCGTGCCCTCCTCGGAAAATATCTGATTTAAAAAAAATAAAAAAAATAAAAAAAATAAATGTAATTAAACAAACTTGCACCTGATCGTGTCTTATGACGGGTGTCTGATTGTGTCTTATGATTGTTAATTACTTGTTTGTCTCTGTTTTTCTGTAATATAAGGCCTTTGATATTTGGCTAGTAGACCAGGGGTGGTGATTGATTCACAATGCACCAGTTTTGGGAAATTTCACTTACATTGTGGTCATGTGATTCCACAAAAATCCCATTCTTAACACATAAAACACCTGACTTTTACACTTATTTAGCCCACATTTTGCTGAATTTTTGATAAAAGGGTCCAACATTTTGAGAAATTTTGACAGGAAAGTCCCAATTTTGGTGATATGTTCAAAAAAGTAAAAAAACAAACAAAACCCATTTCAGGGGTTATTATCCACTTTTTTGAAGTACCGCACTCCCCAAATAAATCTTTTGTAAGGACCTGTTGTAGCACATTGCCCCATACAGGACTATAAAAAATTACAATTTTTTCCAAAGCAGATCAAATTTTGTGGAAGAAATTGATGTTTTGACTATAGAAAAAGTTAATTTTGATTTGGGTAGACATTGTTTCACTACATTGTCATAAAGTGGGATTTTCTTTTGCTCAGCACAGTTATTCCTCATCCTATTTTTAGACTTCACAATGTCTATGAAAATAGAAATGCAGAGCAGAGGTCATTTTGTTGTCAAATTAATTGTTAGGGATTTTGCAAGATTTGCTGCAAAATCCCCTTTTCCTGGCTCTGCTAATATCACACCGCATGTGGTCTCTTTCAGGAATTTCTCAAATATAAAATGTGAGTATCGATCCAAGTTTGTTCCACATTAATTTGGTGTTTGTTGAAGGAATGCACAATGTCAAAATCATTTGTCCTATTTTGCTGAATTACATTAGAGCACGATTTGTTTAATCAAAATATATCTCATCGCCTGTACTTCTTCTGTTTTTAGAAGGATGTAAATTATTAACAAACCACCAATTAATGGTCCTGGTGATTGCTTTGGAGGTAGTGTTATTTGATTGTTTTTAGGAATTAGAAACGGACTAGGCAATCATTTAAAGGGTTTGGTACATTTTGTGACCCCCACTTTGCCCGAGCCCGACTCAGAATTGAGCAGCTTTACGGAATAAAGTGCCATGTGATACTGTACTTTATCCGTAAAGGCTGCTGATTCTGGTCGGGTCAGGAAAAGTGGGGTCACAAAATGTACCAACCCCATTGAAAGTGACGAGGAGCTTTTTTGGGATACAAATTTCTCTCAAATCAATTTGCACTTGAATAGGTTGTAGAACACCTACCGAGAATGGTTTCAAATTACTGTTGACAGCAAGTAAAAAGAAAACAAAAACCTATTTTTGAACTTGCCCGCTAATGTAATCGTCCGCCCCGAAGCATGCTTGGTTTTCTGTCATGCACGACATTGACAGAAAATCCAAATCATATCTTCATGTTCTTGTTCCATAACGATGGCATATTTGCTTATTCCCTGCAGGTGTGATCTAATACATTGGGTAAATATTCCATTTCCCCCCCAAAAAAAAAAACGTTTTCGAAAAAAAATTAGGGTGGCGCCTCCTTTCTGAAATGTCCTCCGGTCTCTTTAAAAACTGTGTTGATGAATGCTTGTATGTGTCTAGTCAAGATTTTTGGCCCAATATTTTTTTTTTAGGATGATTTTTGCATGCTTATTTCATTTAAATCGATGGTTATTTAAGGGATATACATGCATTTGTTTCCATTATGTTTTGGCTTGGCCATACAGCAAAATGCACTATTTGTCAAATTAATCTATGAACTGCAATTTAAAGGCTTTAACAAGTGAAAGTGTTTGTTATTTCTGAAACTAGTGCAGGAAAATTTAAGCAATTTATGTATTTGTTTTATTTATTAGGGGCATGGCCAACCATGGGGAACCTCCCCGCCTTTGGTGTCACAACATGCCCCATTTGGGTCATTCCTGTGAGCTGGGACATGTTCTAAGAATGGAACAAAAATCTGGTGCATATTACTTCACAAATCTTTGAGAAAAACTGCACATTAGCACTTGGATTTAATTGTGGTTGGGTATCATGGGAAATGTTCCCAGAATTTGCCAAGATACTTTTGTTGGGATTTAATCAGATTCAAGTTCATTAACTCCATGGCACTACCACCTAGAATGGAGTGATCTGATTGGCTCATACAGGACACAACATGAGATAGCCCTCTTGAGTAACCAATCAAATGTGCTCCCATATATCTGTATAAACCATACCACCACATTCTTACATGTCTCTGCTTGGCTCATGGCATGATATTAACCTTTCAAGTAACCAATCAAATAGTGGCCCCCTTTTTAGATGCCATGCAGGTAGTACCGCAGGGGGTTAAGGGATTATCAGCTATTTGCTAATCCAAACATCGAAACAAATCCAAAATTCATATTTTTATATTTTTGTTACTGGCAGGGATATGTGAACATAACGTGCAAGTGGTGGCTTGAAATCATGTGTATTAAAGACCAGGCAGTATACTTTGATCTGATTCTGAATTTTCTTATACGTGCGTATCAAAATTCCTACTTGGATCAAAAAAGCCCTTCCCTGCGAATATCACTGTTTTCAGCCGTGATTTTGTGCACTGTGATCAATCAGTTGTGACCCACACACAACATTGAATAG
>JAMKCH010026134.1:0-35160 GCA_023653785.1 Ophioderma brevispina
AGTAATCTTAAAGCTCGGCAGGAATCTTTCATACGATCAAAAGCAACGTGCTTGAACAAGGTGAAAAACCGTCCTAATTCTTCTAAATTTAGAAAAGCGAAAATATATCAATAAGGAAATAAATGTAATAGAAAGGCTTGATGGCACTACTTTATCTTCAAGTGAGAATTACTGAAGATGTTGGTTTCTTCTATCAAGTTGTTAAAAGCAAATCAATAAATGGGAATAGAGTAGATACTTGTCCGATCTCCCCATTCATAAACTTTCAACACGATTCAAATATTATAAGGTAAAATTTAGCCTATGAGGAAATGACTTCGCTTTAAAAAAATTAAACTAACAATAAATCACCTTGGCCTGATGTCTTTACGTGTATAACATTTTTTTAACACTTTTTGGCAAATATATCACCCTTTCTCTTCGTTCTGTCAAATGCAGGTTTCGAAAGGGGATCTCTTTCTCTTACACAAAACAGGGTATATTATTCTCCTCCCGAAAGGGGATAAAAAACCCCGTCCATATATAAGTAATTGAGAACCCAATTTCGTTTGTTAATGTATCAGATAAGGTGGTCTCATACAATGTATAGCAAATCTAGTAAATCATTTTTCCCAGCTAGTATTAAGGACGGATCAAACAAGGCTTGTGGCTGGTAGATTTATTGGTCAAAATTTCCGCCTATATATGAAATTCTAATCAATTATAACAGAAGTTCACACAATCCCGGGCATCTCCCTATTAACGATTTGAGAAAGCATTTGATACCCTTTCACAAGAGTTTATTTTACCAACACCTAAAACTTTTTAATTTAGGGGCTGATATCATAAAATGGTATTAGAACATTGTATAATGGGTGCCAATTCCTTCGTGGTTAATAAAATGGTAATGTTTTCCAAACACTTCCATTTCGGGGGTGGTTGTAGACAAGGTGACCCTTTATCACCCTATAATTTTGTATTATGGCGTTGAAATATGGAGAGCTATTATAAGAAAACCACAAGCAAATCCGAGGATTAATATAGAAAATATGTCATTTAAAAACTTTCACAGTAACCGATGACCAAACCCACAGTTATACTTGATGGATAAGTGGAATCTCTAGAAAATACTAATGAGAGTTTTAGGATAATTCAATCATCTGGTCAGGGCTAAAAATTAATGTTAAAAACGTACCATTTTGGGGGATTGGTTCAAATAAAAAAACTGAAATGGAATTTCAGTGGCGTGTTTGATATGTGGGGATTCTTTAGAGTACTGATTTTTGCCCGATATGTTAATATGAACTCTCAAAAGGCTTTTAAATCCATGGTACAATATAATTCTATTTGGTCAAAACGAAATATAATCTGTTCTTGGTCGGGTTACAGTTGTGAATTCACTTATTTTAGCAAAGATTAATTACTTGGCTCAAATGTTACCAAACCCCACGGTGAGTAAATCAAAAACTTAAATGAGGAAATTTAAATAAATATGTTGTAGGAACTTTACTATTTGGAAGATCGAAATATCGATGGTTCAATATAGACTTACTCAGAGAAGAATAGCTCGACTCTATATTGTCCAAGATGAATATCCGAGAAAACGATCTTTGTTACATTCCTGTCGGTGAAAACGAGGAAACCTTTATGCACCTTTTCATCGAATGCCTAACGGCATTTTCTTACTGGTCTGAATTCAAGCAATGGGTTAATAATCAAATTCGATACCAATTTTATAATGATATCCCCCATTTTTTTTATTATTCGTTTGGATGTGAAAGTGGCCAGTCTTCATTATAATTTATAGTTATAGCCAAATTTCATTTATACAGAGCTATGAATATTAGGAAATAATCTAAACTTCAATGGTCTCAAAAAAGAATTAAGATTTACTATAGTGTTAATAAATATCTGGCTCAGTTGTAACATGCAATTAACAAATTTTGAAAAATCCTGGCAGGTCTGGCAACACTTAATTCATTAAATTGTTATTGAGTATGTTGTTGATTTTGATATCTTTCCTATGTATCTTCATGGTCTAATTCACGGTCTATTATAGATACTTGAGATGGCATATCTTATTGGTCTTGGTTTTAGGTACAGTATGTTAAGTTTTTTTGTATAATTTTATGTTGATTGTTATTTAATTTTCGTTATGTATTATTTTGAATGTTGTACGTCGATTGGGGCTGGTGGCATATTTTGTATGTTATTTTCCACCTCCAAGACCCAAGCCACAGGTGACTAAAAAATAGTTCAAGCGATTTAAAAATAGACATCCAGTATGTCCATCCTCCTCTGCCAAGGGTTTTGCATCGTATTGGTATATTGTTTAGGTATCTTAGTCTCAGATATTCCCAAGCCTTTCTAATCAGGGCTCAGTGCACTCAGGAACATACGTTCGCCAGTCCCTGTCGGGCGCTTTTTGCTTTCACAATCAGCTGAACGTGTAGAGCATAACTTGTATAGATTCGGAAGATTTGCACATTTTTCTTTCGCGCCGACGAGCTACGAGTATTTAACTCGCAATATTCTTTACAAGCCTACCATGTTTTCAGTTAAATTAAGCTTCATAACATCATGTAATCACTTGATTTCATTCATAAGTAATATTTGTAGCAACCTGTATGGTTTTAAGAAATTTTATGATATCAGGAGATCCTAAATCTCGAAAAAAACTGTGTCAGAAAAAAAATATGTCAGGGCCGTCAGATTAGGTGAGTCAGTTACGGAAACTCAATTCTGAATAGGATTTATCCTCAGAAGGGCCACTTGAAGAGAATATGAATAACAATTGCAATTATGGGGCGGCAGACTAGATCGTTCAAACTCAGTGGCGTTGTGGTTCCTTCGTATCTCTTTCTTCCATGGATTGACCAAGTGTCACCAATTTATAATTGGCCATCTGTAACTCTTGCTTTGACCTATTGCGGTCGAGGGTTATAAAAAGCACAAATATATGTCCCGTGGCACACTTGTCCATCACGTTTGAGCTTCAGAGTCCTTGTTATTTCCAGTGCCCAAGTATTATATAATATGGATGGCGGAGGTTGATAACAGACAGAAACTATCCCCTGATATTCCTGGCGAGGGCGATATTATACAAATATTTAGGCTTTATTCGGGGGCATGGTTGAAACTATAGGCCCCGCATCAACCAAAAATCATATATTGAAATATCTGAAAAGTTTTCCCAAATTCTCTTAAATTAACGTCTCAGCGTCAGAGCTCCAGCGTACACAGTTAGCACTTAAGTGGAGGGGGGGGGGGGGGGGGGGGGTATTGTCTAATTTTTAAACGCGATCTTTCATGCCAAAAAGCCGTTAACTTAGTGTCCCCCCCCCTTGGGCAGTAACAGAAGTTGTCTGAGAATATTTTTTTAAATCGAGACCATAGCCTTTTGCTTAATATATATGTGCACACATACATGTTAAAATCACAGTTATTACTAACATAAAAATAATTAACGCTTTATGTTGCTGCAACAAATTTCATTGTGACGTGTGCTAAACCGTTCTCTACAAACTTCTATTCCGAAAATGCATTGTGATAATTGGCATTAACAAGGGGGATTCCATAGTAACCCAACATTTGATTTTTTTGCGATTTCTCGGTTAGGCAATCTAATATTTCAAGGATTTTTTGCTATTTGTCTGATTTAATTAATACGCTTCTCCAGATAACAAAAAAATAAATCCCCGCCCAACGGCTTCATTAGAATAATTTAGGCTGTGTCCTCAGCCCCCCCCCCCTCCCCTTGGGGCACTAAGGGAAGTGACAAATCATATATTTTTACTACTCCACAAATTACAGGCAATAAAATCTGGGATATATTTCTTAGTATATACCTTAGGAGGCAATTAATTAATCATAGTAATCTTAAAGCTCGCAGATCATTTTCACAACTACTCAAAAGCAAAGTGCTTGACAAGGTGAACAAAACCGTCCTAAATCCTTTTCTAAATTTAGAAAAACTAAAATATATCATAAGGAAATAAATGTAATAGAAAGGCTTGATGGCACTACTCTATCTTCAAGTGAAGAAATTACGAAATGTTGTTTCTTCTATACGATTTTGTATAAGCAAAAGCAATAGAAGTGAATGATAGAGACTTGTCCGATCTCCCTCCCCATTATAACTTTCACCAGCAGATTCAAATAGAATTAGAAGGTAAAATTACTATGAGGAAATGACTTCGCTTTAAAAAATTAAATACAATAAATCACACCTGGGCCGGAGTCTTTACTGTAGATTTTTTAAACTTTGGGCAAGATATATCACACTTTCTTATTCGTTCTGTCAATGCCGGTTTCGAAAGGGGATCTCTTTCTCTTCCACAAAACAAGGGTATATTATCTCCTCCCGAAGGGGATAAAACAAACAAAACAAAACGCACCAAAACAACCTATATTTAATAAACAACCATAAATCAGCATATAAACCCAAATTTCTACAATAACAAGGACTCATATCATTCTCAGTAAGATAAGACAGAATGTACGCAATATGTAGCTTTCAACAGCAAAATATTCAAAACCCTTTTACAAATAACGCAATGGACTAAAACGAAAAATAATTGCATTTCTTCATTATCCGCGATGATTTGATTTTCCATTAGTGATCTCTGTCCTAATCCATTTTAGTAGTAATTTGCTGTAAATGGTTTTGGTAAATTATCGTATGCTGTTTTTTGTGGGAGTGGCTACTCACGTGAGTACATAGCTATTTCTTCTTCCGTGATTTTATGAGAAATGGCCTATAGATTTAGCGATCACTTCAGAAATATAAAATCGTAGTTTATTATATTCACACAGCATAGCACAAACCAAGCCTCGGTGTATCAACCCTTATTTCGCACATCTAGCCCTTTGCCTACTTGTGTTCTTTAACATCTATCCACCTCTGAGAGTTGTTTGAAATCATAGGGCTTTCTTCTATTTTACTCAGGATTTAAAGCAGTTTAGTCAAACTATTGCTACTAAATCCTTTTTTTTCAACTGGGTAAAACTTAATTAAAATTGAAAATACCCGCAATAGGGAACGTTTTGGAGGCCCCACATGGGCATGAATATCTACTTTGAATACCAGTTGCCCCCCAGCTGGTAAAGCTTAATTAGTTTTTTGATATCCGGAGTGTATAGGTCTCATGCAGAAGATTTGTCTCGCCCAGGGGGCACCTATAGAACCTTAATTGTTCTCTTGAACTGGTGGACACCATTATCCTCAGGACTGCTGCCGAAAAAAGATATGGATATATTTTACTCTGCAGAAAATCAACGGATTTAATATCGTGGAACACTTAAGCTGAGAGTTGCTGTGTTATATACTTCATGACGAAGACATAATCTCGTAAACTTTACGCTGCTTTTTATATATTGATAATTGTGAACTGTTTAACCACTTGGTTGCTATAAAAATAAGCCTCCAAATATTTCTGATACTGGGTTAGTATACATAGCAAAGGCCAATTCAGTTAGGGGTTGTTAACTTTTATGCCCGATTTAAAAAACATATTTATTGAGGCTCCATTTTATTCCTAAGCTTAAAAAGCTCCAAGATATTTTGAGAATTTGGTCACAAAGGGATTTAGTCTCCCCTTTGGGGTACAATCACTATTGTTACATCTTTGGCTTTCACAGGTTATCTTTTTACTTTCAGTGTCTGCCAAAGCCCCCGCACATTTCTTTGAACGAGTAAATAAAATTCTTTCTACTTTTGTCTGGTCTGGCAAACCAGATAAAATTAAAGTAGAAAAAAACTATTCTTGGTGATTACACCTGTCGGTGGCTTAAAAATGGTTCATATCCCATCTGTTATTTTGGACTTAAAATTGCATGGGTTAAACGCCTTCTTGACTCCAACAATAGTGCAAATGAAGTACTTTTGAGATCATCTGAAACCCTTTGGTGTAACCTTATTTGGCATGTAACATTAACCCACTGGAAAAAGTATTAGTCAATCGCAAGCTTTTATCGCTGAAAGTGGCAATTCCCCACCCGTTGTGGATGAATGTTGCGTATATGAGCCCAACGTACAATTTTAAGCACCAAATTCAATGAAATAATTCAGCAAATAAGATTCAAAACATAAACCTTTAGAAAAAGGTGATACTACGGGCGAAAGTATTTCATGATAAGTTTTGTCTGATGAGGGTAGAATTTTATCATATGATGAATTTAAGAGTACATTTTCTTTTCATTGCCATTTTATGGACTATTTCCTCTATTATTTATGCAATTCCACCTAAATGAAAATGAATGTCCAGGTGGTGGGTTTGGAAAGATGAACTTTCAGAATGAACTTCTTCTTAATCTCACACTAACACTAATAATTGGTAAAATGGTTCATGATATATGTATTCGAAAGATCTTTAAACAACCTAACTCGAAAATCAGTGAGCCCATTAGCTATTTAAATGATCTAATTTAACTGGACTGAAATTTTATTCCCATACCTATCCAATCATCTCCATCCATCCAGACTGAGATATTTCAATTTTAAAATTTTACACAGATATCTTGCAGTTAATAATTACTCTGTCACAGGTATACCAATCAAATGTTTTACCTTCTGCAAATGGGGGGGGGGGGGATATAGAGAACATTGAGCATATCTTTTGGAATTGCAGTTTCACTGCACATTCTTTTGACCCTGTTAAAGGTGCATGTTTTAGATGAGATATCGACCCTTACTATGCGTTATCAATCCATGCGTAGCGAGCATGCAAGAGCGTAGCTGTCAAGTTTCCAATGTGAATACTCCTAGGTCTGGGCAGATAACTGCTGCCAACCGTCTTAATCCAGAGAAGTTTTCTGAAGCAAAGTCCACCTCTTGAAACCGTCTCTACGGAGGTTTAGATAGCGCCTGTGGAAAGAAATACTTGCCACCAACCAATTAAGGTTGTTCCCATGTGTCAGTTTGCTACCCGTAACCCCCCGCTGATATGAGTTTTTGGCCCAAAGATATGGTCCTGGACTAAATATTTTCAACTCGTCGTCACAGCGGCCCTGAGAGCGCGTGTGGTCTAGGCGGAAAATTGCAGGACTCTTGATCATTAGAGACCGTTAAAATCGTAATTTCGAGCCCCACTATGTCAAAAGTGTTTGTGTCCTGGGCAAGACACTTAGTATCAATTGCCTCGTCCACCCATGCGAAATCTGGGTAGCTGCTATTGGGAATATGACATCAAACTGCTGATAGGCTTGTTCGCTTGCAAGAGGCTTCTTCGAGCACACCTAAATGAGCGAAATGTCGTGAATCGATTTCTTGAAGGGGGGGTAATAATAATTGTAAGGGCTGTGTCTTTGGTAGAAGCGCCATATAAATGCTATGCCTCCGTTATGATTATTATTATCATGATTTATGTGTGCGCGTTATTATGGCTTATAATGTTGTTTTATTTAAGTATTACAAAAGAGCACTGTTCTGCTGGCTCGGAATGCAGGGCATGCATCTGGAGGCTTGTCTTGTATCCAAAAATCGTGGGTTCGATCCCCACGGGTCCAGTACATTTACTTCCATTATTATCTTTGAGTTAAAGACTGCAATGAAACTCATAGTTGGCAATGGAAGTAGTGAATAGCTTGCCTTAGAGATAATTTACTGCTTATTGTCCCTAGACACGAGAAGATATCAGTAGCTTCCACAATTCATTGCTTTCCATTGGAAGTTTTTTTGTACAGGTAGTCTAGTGAATCGTTAGAGATGAAACACTCTTAAAATGCAAGTTTTGATCAGTACTTTCAATTAGCCTGTTTCATCACTAATGATTCACATCAGTCCCTGTTACAAAAACCTCCATTGGAAGCAATGCATTGTGGGAAGCTACTGAAATCTTCTCTGGTCCTGGACGCATAATATCCGGGCAAGAAATCACAGGTGCTATGCTCCTCTTGTCTCTATGGAGTAATAATGCTAAGTCTAAAGGGCTCTCGTTCAGTAGCCGTTGGTGACCACATGTTTAAAGGTGCAACAAGAATTTCACTAATTCAGGGTGCCCCTAAAAAATCAAAAGTGACTGAGTTTTTTGCCCTGATGTAAAGTCTTCCTCAAAAATATCCCATCTGAAGGCTTAAGCTGAGAATGTTTCTTTGGTACAAAATTGTGAATTTCAATTTGTATAGTGAGCAAATTACAACATTTCAGCCTATGTTATTACATTGAATTACAATCAAAATCACCGTTTCTTCTCTCTTCTAGACTTTCGTGCTCATAATACAGGCAAGAAATCTATTGAGTGTCCTAATCTATCTGAAATCTATATATATTATGACACAATATTTGGGTGCCTCAAAACTCTCGTGGCACCTTTACCACAGTTGACCATGCATGTTCTGGGTCTCCACATACATCATACTAGAACACAGGGAATGGTTATTCGGCGAGTTTAGGGGCGGCGAGTTTATGGTGCGAGTTCTGTTGGACCCAGGGCGAGTTACTGTTAGACCATCTGGCGAGTTACTGTTAGACCATGTGGCGAGTTACTGTTAGAAGACACCCAGTGGGGGAGTTACTGTTAGTCACTTGGTGAGTTACTGTAGGCCAATGGGCGTGTTAGTCCCAATAATTGGGACTTCACATGACATTCTTTAAAAACAGTATGCCTTTAACAGTCTATAATGTGAAGTCCCAAAACATGTGTTCAGCTATGACTTTTTGTGTAGCCTTCAATTTTGACCACTGACCTACATGTCTCCTCCAATTTTCATATACACTGTTGCTCCTAAACACTCTTCTACCTTAAATAGCACCAGTATATCCAATTTTAAAAACAAGCTCAGCTTTCATTAAGCACCGGCAATACAAAAATCAGGACTAGTCACCGTCACATCGTAAGTAAAGTCTGAAATTTCATCACACTAAATTTTGCACCCTCATAAAAAGTTGAGAAGAATGTACGACTATCCTGTTTGTTGATAACACTCTAAAGAATAACTTTCAAGGTGGAATCAGGAAATATTTATGGCATGAAGCATGAAAATTAATGGATAATTGAGACATAAATAAATTTTGTCTATCAGTTACACACTATTTTGGCATGACCCCCATTGCATTAAGTTAATGGCATTATGATAATTGTGCATAAGGAGGAGTCATGCTCCGCAGGTACTAATGGGCATGTTACTGTAAGAACCACAGGGCGAGTTACTGTTGGACCATGGTGAATTACTGTTTGAAACCAATGGGCGAGTTTACTGTTAGACCAATCGCGAGTTACTGTTGGATCAATGGGCGAGTTACTGTGTTAGGCCAATCGGAGAGTTACTGTTGGACCATGGGCGAGTTACTGTTGGACCTATGGCGATTATGATTAGAACATTACTTAATTTTTGTTTAATTGATTGTTTTAATGATATGCTTTATTCTATTTTATTCATTTTTGTTAACATTTCATAATAAATGCGACATTGCCCAGGAATCGTGTCCTCCAGAAACAACAACAACTTCTCTTTTTCATTTGTGTTTTTGTCTTCCGTATTTTTTATTTTCTTTTGGTATATTAAATTTTCTCGGCCGCCTATGGGAAACCCTGTCTAATCATTTGCTGGGAGAGCCATCGATTTCAAGCGCGCCGCATTCCTCTTTTCGACAGAGCCTCCGCTTCTCTCCCCCATAAGTTCATATGTTATAAATCAGTATTTTGACCAATTTGGACAGAAATGGCCGATTTGGGTTTTCATGCAAGCCCCATAAAAACATGGCTTTTTGAGACGCAACGGAGTGTCTGCATGACCAAGGATTGAACCTCATATCAATGTCTTCCCTGTCCGATTATTCACGGAGTCTCACTTAATTTGAAATCTACTAATATTGTCATGTTTTATGCCATCTCAGTAGATATAAATTAAATAAGTTATGGGTGGCATAATTTTCAACTGTTTTCCTTCCACTTTAAAATTCCAGGAAAAATTAAGTGATAAGCAATTGAGAATCAATTTAAAACCATAAATAAAGTGTGTGTCCCACTCTTGCAGAGATTGATAGTACTGGCACCACACACACACAAAACAAAATACTTTTTTTAGTTCAACAAACTGCACACCGCTGTTTTGTGATCACGCCAGCTGGAGGCACTGAGTTTAATCCAATAAATTCATCGACCGCGAGAATTACATCCGATGGCCCGCATCCAATGAGCCACGTAAACAAACCGAAAAGGGGCTGTAAAAGTTGGTAAAAATGTGACATGTGACCTAACCTTTCTCACTGTAATAAAAATCTCAAAAATGCAATCGATTGGTATATTTGGTTTTTACTGTACGATCGAAAATTTTTCAAACAAAGCCGTGACTACCTTGGAGCCAAAACCTGCACGAATCGTGTGCTTTCGAGTGGTAAGGTATTTCCACATTTCGTGAATTGGTCTATATAAAGCCACCATATTCCGTTTAGGAACCCCCGTTAACTTTGATTTACAACGGTCAAATAACTGCAAGATTAGGACAATTCCAATAGATGTTGATTATTTACACATGACATTAAATAAAAACAGCATAAATTGGCACCAATATCTCTGGCTATTTGCTATGTAAACATGACAGACACTGAACTGTCAAATTCTGCTTGACCAAGCCTAATACAAGGTCTCAATTTGAATTTTAGGTAAATGAAAACCGACGTTTTCAATTAAGAATTTTTTAAGGTAAGTTTGTTATTTGTTAAATGCAACATGACATGGATGCTTCAACTTTCTAAATTCTAGACTCAGCTTGAGAATAAAAATTAATGGGATATTATACACATGCATAACTTAGGCATGATGTTCAATTCCTGCTAAAGGGTTCCATTTCATAGAATTTACATAGGTCTCCTATGCATTTTTTGATGAAACAATGTTTTAACCTACCATTTCCTATATTTCTAACCTAGGCAGAATAAATATCAACACCCTTCATATGATTTCAATTATGTTTTCTTGCCTACGATTAGACCACAAGTGTGTAAATGTAATATTTTTTTCAGTCATTTCAAAATTTTCTGAACATACCTAATAAAGTACGGAACTTCTACAGTCACTGCCAGAAGTTATCAGGCAAAATTGGGTGTGGTGCAGTGTGACGTGTATCAACTCAGAAGCAAAATATGTTTCTTGACAAACCGTTCAATGAATCATTGGTCAGAGGTGTTCGTCCAATAGTGCTGTCCAACATGTGTGCGGCTTGCTTGCATATATGCACCGACTCTAAGCAATGTACAGTACTGTAGAGGTGTAACTCAAGTAAAGCAGAAGTATATGAGTCATTCTTAGAGCAAGACTAATAAAGTGGATGATCATGATTTGCTAGGTCACTGCTGGCAATATTTTTGGGTCAAAATTAAGGCCTATTACTAACTTGGTTGTTTGTGAATGATATTTTTTTAAAAATTTTATTACAATAGAAGGATGTGATTGGACAAAATCATTCACTGGTATTTGTCATTGCCACGTGCATATGCTAATGAGAATACACGGTGTGCTGCATGTTATGAATTAAGGCCAAAAAAAAGGTTTGTTGCTGTAACCATGGCCGAATCAATTTTTTTATCACATTAGCACAAACTTTAAAAAATTGCCGGCCGAACCATTTGTGAGAGAATTCCTTCAGTTTTGTTCCTTGTACACATATCGGACATGCAAACGTTTACTTATAAAAATTATTTACTCTATTTTTAATTTATGACACAGGCCTATTTTATTCTTATCAAAGGTCCATATCTTATTTATCTTACAGTTTCATCATTACGGATCATGCGACTGCCTTGGGAAATTTGTGTAGAGCTTGTGGCCATCGGGGTCTTACTTGGGCGCAAGCTAGAAAGTCGTCACCAGCCAAATTAACCAGATATAAAGAAGAGCTATTAAAAGTCTACAACATTAATATAAATACTGATGATGCAAACATCCACCCATCCACATAATGTAAGAGTTGCATCACCTCCCTCAAATTCCTGACTGGTAAACCAGTCCAGTCATGGAATCCTCGTGGAGATGGCTCAAAAAGCTTGGCCTGCTCCCTCTATCAAGTCAAGCGTAGGGTTGGATATGGTAAAGTCGCTGCTAAACGACGCAAAGAAAACCAGGCTGCAATCAGACAGCAAAGAAACCTTGATGCTGCCTGTGACACCATCCTAACTACCACACTTCCAAAACAGCCTACGAGAAAGCTGCAACAAGTAGCATCAGCAATACTTAAATGCATGCTGGTATTTGCAGGTTCAAGTATTGTACAGTTATCAACTGGAGGCCCTGTGAGTGATATGTATTTTTTAAAAATTTGTAATGAATGTGTTGAAATCTTGATGCTTAAATTACTGTCTTTTCAAAGGAAAACACTTACTTAAAATAGATGAAAATGTCACACTTTATGTGAATCAGAAATGATTCACCAACTCATCTTGAGAATCAAGTAAGAACAAGCGATCTTTGTAACTTACATGAAGACAAAGTTAGCTCCCATTGTGTACATCCCCAGTGTAGTTGACCATATTATGTCAACACTGGATGATCTTGATAAGTATGTAAAATACAATCTGTAATTTATTAATAACTGCTCAAGTTTTTTCTTCTCCTTTCCATCAATTACCATGTAAATAGTCCGGGAGGGGGGGGGGGGAGCAAACTGCAACAAAAAACAACACTTCATTCAGTTCGCCCCTCGTCAGATTTTTTTCCATAGTTAACTTGTGTGTATTACAGCATCATGATACTAGCCACAGTTCGCTTATTTAACACATATACAAATTGAAAAAAATAAACATGTTATTTTTATAATGAAAGCCTGCAAAACCGTGTGAAAATGTCCGAAATGGTCCTAAAACAAGTTGAAAATATAATTTTGTTAGGTTTGAACAAAAAAGCTTGAAAATTCTATCTCATGCCTGACAATAACTTGTACTACATCTAAGAGAATGTGTCTAGGATCTAAGACATTAATAGGTGTTAAAATTATTTTCGTTTCATAACAGCCAAACAAACATCCTTTATTAATAGCCCTATTAGATTTCACATGGTAAATGAGCACAATAGTAGCTTTCTTCTGTGACCAAAAATTTAGACCACTTCGGTAAATCTGTGTTTTTTTTCCCCCCGGTGGATGAGGCATTAAGTGATCGGACCATGGAACTTAAATATTATGATCACCAGGTTTGTGCCCTTCCCTCTGAGCTTCAAATGAGTCTACAAAAATATCCAGGTCTCCATTTTTATTTAGTTCCCTGTTCATAAATAATGCTACACATATTAGTTCTGGACAAGATGTACAAACATTTTACTCCTTTTCCAAATCCAGTGCACACAAATGCTGACAAATACCATGTGCATCCGGCTGGATTTGAACCGGCAACCTCGTAATAATACGGCGCTCTTGCCCTAGCTACTGTGCAGGTTAGTAGAGTTTGCAGCATTTATTTGGTGTTGGTCTTTTTTGTCAGGGAACTAAGTAAAAATGTGGTCTTTCAATTTAAAAAGCCGAACTGACCATTATGTATCAGTGTATTTGTCATAGTGCCTGAAAATAGCATGTAATATTCATATTGTTTGAACTCATTTTATATATACCTACAAAGGGATGCCTCTTGATGTTGGCTTTGTGGGGACTTTTGCCATGGATCTAGACCTTTAATAGGTCTTCCAAAGGCACTTCTGGTATGTTAAATCTCCCTTGCTTCTATAAAAAAAAAATACGTGAAAGACTGGACATACCAAAAATATTAAGAAGTGACACTGATATGAAACTGAAGTATACATAGCATAACTCTTCTTTTATCTTTAGAAGCAAATACGATCTAAATTGGCTCATAGGGAATGTTTTGGGGGGGGGGGGGGGGGTTTAATAACTGTACAGTGTGATTGACCACATTCAGAGATGTTTTGTGCACACATCACACACACTTCAGGGTCTATCTTCACTACAGCTTGAGTAAACAAAAAAACAGCTTCTTTAAATCATTTGAAAACAAATTTAAATAAAACTGTTATGTGTTTTTGTAACAGAGATAATCTTTTGGAAACAGAAAGGTAAGTAGCTGTCTTGAATTACCTGTAATATTTGAATTTGTAATCACACATTTTAATAGAGCTCTTGTCATTTATATTTTATTTCTTTAAGCAACGTACTCAATCTCTTGTTTTTCAACCCTGCCTGTAAAAAAGGATGACGTGAACAAGCAAGCAACAATGAAGCACAGAACGACTAAGTCTTCAATCGGCAAGACCACCAGCATGTACAGGATGAAGGGTAACACAAATTTGCAAAATGCATGCAAACCAAGTGTCTCACATGCAGAACTTTTTTTGATGTTCCTATTGGATCAGGAGGTGGATGTCATATCTTTGATTTATAACAAAAAGTGATTGATAGAAAACAAAAGAGCTTGATCGCAGGCTCAATGGTGGATTGTATCCCTTTGATATAAAGACATGGTTGAAAGGTGACACAACTAACCCACTTCTTTTAAATTAAACCACCATGTTTATCCGTTAAGGTTTCCAATTTATGTTCCTGTATGTACGGGTCACAATATGGAAAGACCATTGGGCAATGCATATGTTGTGGAACGATGCTATTCACCCACATGAACGCATCCCATCACAATACGTATAGGTTTATTTTGAATTAAATTTTCTGTACAAGACTAACAAAAAAAGTTTGTGAGTCATGATGATGTTATGTTTGTCAATTTCCTTTTAAAAAACGATTCCTTTGGTTGTTTTCTTCGCACCCCTTTAAGACATACCTCACCAGCTTGCAGAAAAATGGACACATTACCATACCAATATTCTCCAGACAAAGAACTTTTGAAGGATATTTTTAAAAAAAGAAAAATATTTGTTTTTGTAATTATACAGGTACAAGCAGAGGAAGAAGTGGACCCACATGAACATTTCAGTGTTATGTTCACAACATTGCCGAGTGAGAAAATGAAAGAGATCCATAATGAAGCAAGCTTGCTGTGAAGTGAGGCGTTGGAACTGGACATTGATTACTTACTGACCGCCATCATTAGTGTGGCATTATGCCCAAGTGAACACAGGCAGAAACCATGCAGATCTCCACATGAGACAAATGATTTGGTAGATTTTTTTTTTACGCCTCCTAAATACAAGGGGTTCTATGAAGATTTTTTCCAGGGGCATATCTTGGTACATGTACCCGATTTAAATGGTCAAAGTGTGTAAACTTTCAAAATTGTTCGCAGAAATTACCCAATTTTCTCCTCCTTACATTTTAAATTTTCTTTAATTTCCCTCAATGTTTCTTCTACGTTTGTCCATATCGAGTTTGTACGATGCACAAAATAGAAATCTTTTCTTTTTTGCATGATGAACAAGCTACAAAGATAAGGGCTGAATACCCAAGCCGGAGTGAAAAAAGAACCCCCCCCTTGTTCACGGCTCTTGATGAACAGCTCCAAGACTTTTAACGTCCGTAGACAGGTCTATCCCAGCAAGATTTTTTGTAGGAATCATGTAGAAAATGCCTCAAAGTAGGTACATCTGCAGCACAGAAAACTACTCTAAATGCATGTGGTGATTATGTTTACACTAACTTTGGGAATACTCGAACCATAAATAATGACACCCAACCGCAATTGCGCAACCCTAGTTTGTGAGATCAGTCTTAATTTAATTAGGGGTGAATCAACTTTGGTACATTAACCATGTTAACCTAATCAAAATCTGCAAAACAGTTGAGGAGGCACCTATCCCATGCGGCTGGGAACAGCTGATCACTAGACTTGCTCAAAATCATCATTGTTGCATGTTCGAGAAAAGAATGTTTGGAATTCTTTTATTCTCAAGAACTAAACTCGAACTTTATCACATGGCGTCAATGAAATCTTGAGGTTCAAAAACAAAAACGTAATCGGCCTGGCCTGCTGATGCTTGGGCCGCGCATGCCAAGTCGAAGCGTGCTAGCTGCTGTTGGGAGTAATTCATTTGCCAGGTTGTGAGTGCTTGTGGTGATCAGTCTACTCTCTTAACAACTGTTTACACTGTACCCGTCTCCTTTTTTGATAATGGATTGGAAGCCAAAAATGAAGACCTCTAATCGCAATTGGGTGTATTCATGAAAATCATCGAAGAAAAAACTTGCTTATGTACCGATCATTGAAATAATCCAGGAATCTTGCTTTGATATTTAATGAATTGAAACATTCATTGATACATTCCCATGAAATAATAACTTCCATACCAGTATTTTTCACAAAATGCCTTAATAGATAATAAAAACCTCTCATTTTTTGGCCCACAAAGACACCAAATCAGTAAATTCCAATAGAGAAATCATTTCATATTTCTATTAATTTTTGTTTATGAGGTCATTTTTCAAATCCCGCACATGTAACCGTTGACAATTGAGCAAAAAGTTGCATTGGAACAGTGTAGATTTTGTGAAACACCGTTTTTTTAAATGTACCTTGCTTCGGAGTCGGGGGGTGATTCTTCAGTCAAAATGTACGTGGGAAAATGAGCGTGACATGCGCGTGCACAGAAACTCAATTGCCATAGACGAACAGCGTCCATGCAGCCAGCATGTATACTACCATTTATCATAATTGTAGAACAAGTTAGAATGAGGTTTTTCTTGACTTTTTTCAGAAAAAAATGTTCAGCCATGTCAGCAAATCACGTACATGCACATCATTCCTTTTATGAGAAGTTTATGAACGTGCGGTTTTGGTAGACCTCGGTCCACATCGTACACACGAGATGGGAGACCATACTTGGTCTCAGCTTCTTGGAACGCATCAAGCAACGGTTTGTGCCTTTTATTGGTGGATATCTTCAGCCAAAACTAAACATCCTGCTGTACCCATCGATCCCTCCATGAATTACGACTTTATATCTCTTGGGGTGAGAATGCAATTGCTGTAATGTAAAATTACTGTCCAAATTGACAAGCCAGACTGGAAAAAAGTGGTTTGAACTATATTCTGGACTTCTAGGAGTTTTAAGTCTAGAAGTAAAATTATATTTTTTTTTTTGACAAATAAATTACCATAAACACTGAATTTTAACATATAGGGTTGGAGCATCTGTTGAGGCATCGTTAAAATTGCATGTGACTTAAGGTAGGAATAATTGGATAAAATGATCTTAGAGAAAAAGGGCCATAAATCAATCCCCAAAGGTAAGGGTTGAACCTTCATGCACATTTTTTGCAGTTTTCAAGACATTTGATTTGCAATGTTTCTTTTTTTTTTAAATTCTGTAATTTTTACATTAAATAATTTTCCCCAGTCTAAATAGAAGTCTTTTCAGTTAAACTCCAGATTTTGTATAAACAAATACTAGAAATCCAAATTGGCTTTTTAAAACAGTGCTTAATTCTTAAAATAATTTTCGGAGAAAATATTTATATCAGGCCTTCATTTTTGGAGGAGAGCAATGTCCGAGCTCCTCAGAGCCCTTCAAACGGTCAGAGTGTTTTTTTTGAGCTCCTGCTTTTTGTATGTATGTTTTAAGGCTTGGGAATTGAAAATCGAAGCTCCTTATCATGCTGATACGCATTGGTTATTGGTCCGCTAATTTTGTCCCTGACTAACCAAGGACATTACATGCAAGTGGGCCGAAAATGTGTGCCTGTATGTGGAAACAACAGTTCAACAGGCAATTATATTATGTTTCAGGGTTCTTTTTAACACACACCCCACACACACATACACGCATGCACATACACTATCAAACAATCTGTAATTTTCTTTTATTTTTCACCCTATAAATTTAACCCACCTTGATTATTTTCCTTTTTTGGCATATCTGCCCTAGTTAGCTTTTAAAAATGATATACTTATATACATTTTTAATGTAGGAATAAAAGCGTGTCTTAAAAGCATTGGACATTTTTTGTACCCAGTTCATGAAATATGGGCACATATGCATGGATCAGTACCACAGGGCACCACTTCTGTTAATTATAACCCTATGCCAGTGTATTTTACCATAACTACTAGCATATTATAGTTCTTACCAAATCTCTTTACAAATAGTTCAAGCACCAGAAAAATCAAAACCTACCTGATGAGCTTGTGGTTCCCGTCAAAGTGCCACAAGGAATTTGGGCCAGCCACTCGATATCTTCTTCGCTGCACAGTATTCCCTGATCTCAGGGCTACTGCTGCTGGATCTACTCTTATCATAGCTTGTCTTACACGCTGGTAGGGTACTTTGATCCCTTTAGCATCCAAGCGTGATCTAACCCCCCTGAAATAAAGAAATAATATTTTTGTGAAATTATACACTGCAATTGCTGTCAAAATCCTTCAGATTTCTAGACGTACACTTGTGTGCCCGCCAAATGGTGCCCCACTAAGTTATCATGTACACGCAATTACATCCAATTACAAATGTGTGCATTGACGATGGCTGAACAACTACAAAAGCAACTTTACATCCAGCAACAATAGATGATTTGCACGATCCCCATAGTGCATCTTGTATTGTGCCCATTTCCATCCGGGAACTTGTACCAGCCTCAAGTCAGCTAAAAACCTACGGTTAAGAGCGTAATATCAATACTATAAAACTTAACCTATCTGTGACGTTGCACAGTTGAAATGTATTCGTCCGGCAGGTGACTATTAGGGCACGGTTACAATAAAAAATGCCACCTTTTGTTGTAAATTTCAACATCAGTGCCTCGCTTGTTTTTTGTTCATATGATATTCTTCTACATTTCTGTAAGATTAACTTCACATGAAAAGGTACTTTGTATTGTAGTTTTAGGCACTGTCCGGCAACACGAAAAAAAAACAACATAATTTTATTTGTAAACATGAACTCTGGGACAAGTTCCTGGATGAAAATGGGCATAATACAAGATGCATTATGGGGATCGTGCGAGACATCTATTAAGTGGAGTAATCATAATGCCTCTCCAAAAGCACTCTTTAATTAACCCTCGTCTACCTGAGCCAATCTTGGTAACAAAAATTCAGGAAGGGGGGGTTGCCACCCCTTGTTATTTTCATTATTGAACATCCGATTCCTGTAAATTTAGTGCCACAGGATAGCTTAGAGTTTCTTCTTTCCATTGGTTTCCATTGGTTTCAAAATAAGTACCAACATTCCCATAAGTATGAAAAAACAGGATATAGGGTGAAAAATTGGTATTTAACCAGCCGGTGCCTAAGGCACGGCTGGTTATTGTATTTGGTCTGTTTCTGCTTCTTCTTCTTCTTCTGGCAACACATGAGAGCTTAAAAATGCTTCTAGTGCCAAACGCTTGGGCCAATTTAAGCCAAATTCAATCCAGAGGACCACTGACCCAAAACTCAAATGGGGTGTACACAGATTTGGGTTCAAGTGATTTTGAAGAGAAATATTAATTTTTTAGTGCAAAATCTAGAAAATCCTTCTCCCGCAATTCAAGAGCTATAAACACCAAAATGGGTCACAAGGATCCCTGAATCATGCTTCATATGGGGTGTACACAGATAGTGTTTCAAGGTCACCTGGGGACAGATAGGGGGCATTTTGCGCAAAATCGGGTATGGGGGGTTCGTTTTTGCGCTCGTATGAAGACCCTGCCTTACGCCAGTATGAATGTCCCTAACCTTGGGTCTGCAAGAGCCAGAATTTCTTTAGCTGGTAAAGCCTTACATTCATTTCGAAGAAAAGGTTAAATCTACTTACATGAGGAGCCAGAATTTCTTTAGCCTTGCATTCATTTCGAAGAAAAGGTTAAATCTACTTACATGAGGATTTACAATCGTTAGGAATTGGTTTCTTATTATCACCGTATGTAAGGTCGAAACGGGACTTCACCAATAATATAGTCCTGTACTTTTTTGTAGGGGGATTTATATTTTAATCGCAGCGATCCCTTTCAATTCCTACCGGATGTCGAGTCGCCTTTGGGTTGTTTGAAATCGCATTAAAGGATTATTGTCTGGCGAGTCCAGCACGTTCAAACAACATACAGTTCACATGAAACGACAAATCACATGAACAACAAAGTGAAATGCTTTTACTCAACTGATGAATGTAAAAAAAGAATTTTGTATTTCAAGTCCCGGGAAAGGTTTCAAAGATGGCTTATGTATACCGGGTCTATGTTTTTCTCCTTAGTCAAGAAAATGCGAAATAAAACAAAAATAATATTCAAGTTGATTTTGTAGCGTAGCATGGTTATTAATAGATTATCACTATTTATTAATTGTAAAAAAAAATAAAAGATGAGAAAATGAAAATACACAAATACGGACATAGGTCTTCTAAATGGTTTGAGAGAGAAATAATTTTCCCATTTAATAACTCAATAATGTTTGTTGTATTTTGAACGTGAAATTTTAATTTTATCTGAAAATAGGCTTTTTAAAGAAACTGTGCCAAAATCCTATACACCGTTATAAATATAATCACTTCATATACGCTAGGGTTAGCGTTTCAACTAGGGTAAGGTTTTCGCACAGTCGAGGAACTTGACTGTGGTTTGTTTCTGTAAAAAGGTTTCTTTCTTTTTTTTTCTTTATGTCAACTTCCGGTCAAACTTTTATCAAGAGTTAGAAAAGGTTGTTTTTGTTACAGATTGTGTTGCATGGTAAGGTCACCGATGGATATGAAACAGCTTGGGACCCTTCATCAAACTTATGCTCGGCATGGCGATTAAAGGTCATTAAAGGGCATTTCCGACCTAAGTTTAAAATATCTTTAGAAAATTATATCTACAATATGCAAGGTAGTAGATTTGTGCTACTTGTACTGGTGCATGTTATAATTTCATGCAAGTCAATGGAGGTCATTCAGGGGTCAAAGGTCAAATTTTCAAAATGCTCCGATTGAGCTGAAATTAACTGAAATGCTCCTTATGACATTCCAAACATATTTGAAGTGTTTTGGAGATCAAAGGTCATTAAGAGGTCAAAGGTCAACTTTTCAAAATTTTCCGATTGAGCTGAAATTAACTGAAATGATCCTTATGACATCCTAAACATGTTGAAAATATTTTCGAGATCAAAGGTCATTAAGAGGTCGAAGGTCAAATTTTCAAAATGCTCCGATTGAGCTGAAATTAACTGAAATGATCCTTATGACATCCTAAACATGTTTAAAATATTTTTGAGATCAAAGGTCATTAAGAGGTCAAAGGTCAATTTTTTCAAAATGCTCCGGTTGAGCTGAAATTAACTGAAATGATCCATATTGACATCCTAAACATGTTTAAAATATTTTTGAGATCAAAGGTCATTAAGAGGTCGAAGGTCAAATTTTCAAAATGCTCCGATTGAGCTGAAATCCTTATGACATCCTAAACATGTTGAAAATATTTTTGCGAACAAAGGTCATTGACAGGTCAAAGGTCAAATTTTCAAAATGCTACTAATGGGCAGAAATTTTAAATGATCCTTATGACATCCTAAACATGTTTAAAATATTTTTGAGATCGAAGGTCGTTTAGGGTCAAAGTTCACTACTTCGACTGTGCTCAGATCTGTCTCCAGATTTAGGTATAGTTGGGTTTCGAAGGTAGGGTTAGTTTTAGGCTTGGGTGTGAAGCTAGGGCGTCTATTTTTAATGATACGCACGCTTGACCAATCCGGCTGGTTTCGTGGTCTTTGACCACAGCGATATCTAGTTTGTAATTTTATTGGGGTCAGCCTGTTATTGCGAAGGCCCGCTATTACGAACACGTAATTTCCTATACACGAGGGTCTGCTATTCTGAAAGTGAAATAAGGTCCGCTATTCCGAATATTTGTAACGCTATTCCGAAGGTCCGCTATTCCGAATATGAAATAAGGTCCGCTATTCCAAATATTATGTAGGGTTCGCTATTCTGAAGGTCCGCTATTCCAAATATTATAAAGGGTTTGCTAATCCGAAGGTCCGCTATTCCGAATATTAAATAAGGTCCGCTACTCCTAAAATTGTACAAGGTCTGCTAACCCAAAGGTCTATTCCAAATATTAAATACGGTCCGCTATTCCGAATATTAAATAAGGCCCGCTATTTCGAATGTTGAATAAGGTCCGCTATTCCGAATATGAAATAAGGTCCGCTATTCCGAATATGAAATAAGGTCCGCTAGTTCGAACATTGAATAATGCCCGCTAGTCCAAATATTTATTATAACCAATAATTCAGTTATTATGATATTTTAATGTTACCAAACTTTTATTAAAAAACATTACTTTCAATGTTTGTCGTAAAGCTCCCCCTTCAACCATCAATGAAATTGTAAACTAATTGTTTACTAAGCGGAAAATTACATTTTCCTTCCCCTTTGAGGTGAGTGGGCAATTGAACTAAAAAAAATTTAGAGTATTTCTGAGGAGTATATTGCATTGATTTTTAGAGTTATGGCCAATAATATGGCAAATATTTATGTATCCAAATTTTTTTAGGTATCCCCCTCCCAAGAAAATAACCCTGTTCCAAAGCCTTGGGATATCATCTATATGCCATAAGTTCCTTTTCTCAATACTCAATGATTTTGAGCGCAAATACGTCTGGGTCACACCCTCCGGCTGATCCATGTTATATTTTTGTATGTTGGCATGGCAACAGTCACAAGATTTATTTTCAATTGTAAATATGATACATTTTAATTAACTTATTTCTTTAATATTAAAACGGAGCAGAACCTTAAAATTTAATTTGAACAATACATGTCACAATTAACATCACATTTGTAAATAAAATCACCATACAATTAACAATAATGGTTAAACACTGTTTTGGGGGGTGTATTTTAGGCAAAAGAGTAAATTGCAATTATGTCATGGACTATTACATTTAGGTGGCCGAAATGGGCACACGCTTTTGTGCTTTGCTCAAAAACGCAGTCTGAATCGACTCAGATTTTGTAATTGTTTTTCGGGAATTACTGGTGAGCCATGAAGTTGAAGGATGCTGAACTCACGAAATGCTAGCCTTTTATACATTGTGAAATTATTATAGACTAAAAACAGTCCCTGGGGGCACAGTGTGCCTATGAGAAATATACCCAGTAGGACAAAAAAAAAACCCTTAAAACAATCCACACAGTAGGACTACCCAAAAAATTAAAACATCCAACCATTAGGACTACCCAGATACCACCAAAAATGACTACCCAGAAACCTATATAAATCGAGTAGGACTTCCTAACAAACTCAAAAGTTAACTCAGGACTACCCAAGAAATTTGCTTGGAAATTGTACTGCAATAATCTCTTACTCTGCCTAATAAATATATAATGAATAATGAAAAAAAAAAATATTCTGGCAATATTATGTTGCAGACATGTATAACTCGGACTACATGTAGGTGAGAACAAAATACAATTATCCTGGCCACCAATGCCTGACTTATTAGAACGGGAGCACTGACCTGGGTCAAACATCATCGCTCATCCCCCACTACAGAAAAAGTTTGACACCTTTGGCAATTGGTATGGACCCGCTATATTAGTGCTAGGTAGGTAGTTAGTACTCTCAAATTATGGTGTGACTTTTTCAATAGGGGCCAATAGGGGGCTTACACAGGGGTCAAACTTTTAAAATGGAATTACCCTTTATTGGTAAATTAACAAAGAGAATGAACAAATGATAAAATGGTCTTTTAAAAGGTAAATGAAGGAATGGTCCCTTTAATTGGTAAATGAAGGAATAGTCCTTTAATAGTCCTTTAACGGTAAATAAAGGAATGACACTTTAAAGAGTAAAAGAATGATCCTTTAATTCGTAAATGAAGAAATGACCTTTAGTTGGTACATTGAAGGAATATCCCTTTGATAAATGAAGGAAAGCCCCTTTAATTGGTAAATGAAGGAAACCCCCTTTAATTGGTGAATGAAGGAAAGCCCCTTTAATTGGTAAATGAAGGAAAGCCCCTTTAATTGGTAAATGAAGGAAATAGCCCTTTAATTTGTAAGTGATGGGATGGCCCTTTAAATGCTAAGTAAAGAAATGACCCTTTAATTTTCTAAATTGAAGGATAGCATTTTAATTAATAAATGAAGGAATAACCTTTTAATTGGTTAATGAAGGAATTGCTCTTTAATTTGTAAATGATAGCGTCCTTTAATTGGTTGTAGCAGTAGTAAAGGGGATGACCAATTGGCAATGAAGGAATTGTCCTTTAAAAGGGTAAATGAAGGAATAGCCTTTTGATGATATAAATTAAGGAATAACCCCTTAATTTGTAAATAATGGAGTAACCCTTTATTGGTAAATAAATGAATTGGTAAATGATAGAACGGCCCTTTAAAAGTTAAATGAATTGCCCCCCCTATCAGACCCAGGATGACCCTGGAGGAATGGATTACATTGGTAATAGGGCTTCCCTCCTATATACAATATGGATACCTAAGTTTGGCTACTCAAACTCATCTAGACAAAAATGGCCAAATGTTGACCTTTTTGTTCAAGTTGACATTTTTGTGTTTCCCCAGCATCTGCCAGACCCAGGGGAAGACCCCAAAAGAATGAATTATGTGGTTTATATAGTAGAGGCTTGTGCCTTGCTACAATATACCTAAGATTGGCTACTCTAGTTCATCTAGGAAAAAAATATGGCCAAATGTTGATCTTTTTGTGCAATGTTGACCTATTTTACGCTTTCCCTCCCCCTGTCAGACCCATGGGAAGACCCTGGGGGAATTAATTATATGTTTAGATGGGGTTTGTGCCTTCCTACAATATGCGTACGCTTGGCTACACTAGCTCATCTAGAAAAAAAAAGGTAAAAAATGTTGACCTTTTTTATTTTTCCCAACCCCTGTCAGACCCAGGGGAGGACCCTTAGGAAGAAATTGGTTAGTAGGGGCTGTGCCCTCCTACAATGCATCCAAGTTTGGCTACTCTAGCTCATCTAGAAAAAAAAATTCATACCACATGCAAGGGGTCATCAGACACCAACAAATATGCAAAAAAATTGTGATTTTCCCCTTATATCGCTTATGGGCAAAATTGGACAAATTCCACTTTAGAAAGAGTTTAGTTGTGTATATCTACTCCACATGGACCAATTTATAAAATAAAGCACAAAACTGTCATATCTAACATCTTTTCGTAGGGCCGTAAACTTATTTGCCTTACGTTTATACAGTAAACGTACGTTGTCTCATGATTATGAAATTCGCTGCTCTCAGCACATAAAGGGTTAATTATTTTTTCTTCTTGTATTAATTACTTTATTTCTGCATATGTTCGCGCATGGGCAGAAAAAATGTTCTGCTATAGTAGATTTCAAATTAAGTGAGACTTCATGCATATTTTGGATAGGAGCGATATTGATATAGGGTTCAATCCCGGCCATGTGGAGACTAGGCCTTTGTTGCCATTAGAAAGCATTTGTGTCCATGATACAAAATTACTGTACAGAATTGGGCTAACTGGAAATTGATGCATTCTTTTCTACAATGGTCTGTAATGATGGACTTATGCCATGGGCTGGCTGGGACATGTCCACACTCCGCTTTGGGCGCTTTTTCCTCTCAATATAAGGTTGACCCATTTTTTGATGGAAAAATAAAAACTTAGTGTTATGTGTGCACTGATATAAGAATGCATTATTTCTCCAATGCTGTGATTAGGAATGGTATTTTGAAGTGTCAAGGTAAGTCATGTTCAAATAACAACGTCTAATGAAATAATATCTGGTGTTTTCGTCCTGATACTTGAAACATCCAAGCTATCTTCGGAGTAAAATAATGTATTTAGGTCCACATTTATTTACTAGCTACCATTACTATATACAGCAATAAGAGTACCATAAACTTTTTCTACCTGTGGCCATTAAAATAATTCCTCTTACCTCTCATGGTGAATGTACAGACCTTGAACTTTTAATGAGGTCTCACTTATTTGAAATCTACTATAAAAGAATGGCATCTAAAAATCAGACAAATGGAAATACCGGTCTATTATGTTAAAACCGAAAGTAGTAAAATGCATGAAAAACTAATGCTGGGTCCCATGGACCCCCCACTAAGTGTTAATAAAAGTACACTACAGATATTCAAAAGATCAACTGCGAAAAATAAAAATTAATATTAATTTCTCGCCTTTCTCTCCCTCTTCATTTTTAGTACACATTTCCTTTTTTCCTTCTGTATTTAGTTTTAACCAAAAACTTCAATATTCGGAATAGCGGACCTTATTTAGCTTTCAGAATAGCGGGTCTTGTTCAATTTTCGGATTAGCGGACCTTATTTAGCTTTCAGAATATAGCAGGCCCTATTTAATTTTCGGAATAGCGAACCGTATCCAATATGTGGAATAGCGGGCCTTATTCAACTTTCAGAATAGTGGACCCTATTCAATATTTCGGAATAGCGGGCCTTATCTAAAATTCAGAATAGCGAACCGTTATTTCAGCTTTCGGAATAGCGGGCCTTATTCATTTTTCGGAATAGCGGACTTATCCAAATTTCGGAATAGAAGCCCTATCTAACTTTTGGAATAGCGGACCTTATTAAAATTCGGACTATAGTACCTTATTCATATTCGGAATACGGGCCTATCTAACTTTTGGAATAGCGGACTTTCGGAATAACAGACCTTATTCATTTTACAGAATAGCGGGCCCTCAGAATAGTGGCCCTTCAGAATAGAGGGCCCTTTTGGAATACTGGGCCTTCCGAATAGGTGTAAACCATTTCATTGTACTGATCAACACCTTTTTATAGCACAAAACACTGAGTATATAAAACCACCATTTTCCCATCAGTAGAGCCAATTTTTCCCTATTCTACACTCTGAAGGGCCGCTATTCTGAGGGCCCGCTATTCTGTGGGAGAGCGTGGCCTAGCGGTTAGGGTGCACATTGGTGCCTCTGGCGCAAATTTTACCATCAAAATTCCCGGGTTCGAATCCCGGTGGGGTCGTGGCACCTGCTGGATTTTATATTCGGGTCACTATCATGCTGGATTTGAACTGTTATACCAGCTATTGATTAAATACAGATACCGCTCTCCTCCATGGTTCACTTGGAATTGGGCAAATGGATCATGAAGCACCCCGTCCTTCCGGATGGGACGTTAAGAAGCCGTCGGTCCCAGGTACAGAGAGTCACCACTGTCCATGTACATCACAGTCAGTATCTAATAAGAGTAAAGGGCGGAAAACCCCTTGACTGTTCCCAATCCCCCCGCGCCTCAAATAGCGGGCCATGTTAATCAACCAGTTAGGGCCCATCCTTGCTTTCAGGACAAATAAGCCACCAACTTAGTCTGCGGTACACACAATGTATATATTGCAACTTGTTTGGCACATCAAAGCAATCAGCAGAAAAAATAAGAAGCATCATCAACAGATAAGAACACTTTGTTAAGAAAGCGTTATGCCAAGATGCCATATATTCTAACCCCAGAGCAAAAGGATGGAGAGTGGAAGTGGTCTTATTTTTTATGATCCTGGATACACGTTTACTATCTCCACTAAAGAGAGAAAACAAAATTTGGGTTTTATAAAGAAATGGCAAGACCTCAATCACTGCACAATGCAGCACCAATACCAAGTTTTTGTATACAATATTTTTGGACGAATATGGTATTGTTGCAAAAATTTAACCTCCAACATATTTTATTACGTTACTTTTTATGGGTTTTGTTGCCGCAGTTCCCGAATATAACTTCCAAGATGGGAATGCCTCAGATTTTTCTGCATCATGGCAATGCTTGAACACATAGGTGTGCTCCTGCAAAAGATTTTGTTGATGCAAGTGACAGTGATATCCCCTTTACAGTCTACCCATAGCCCCCATGTGAATGCGATTTCTAGCTGTTTCCAAGAGTGAAATCTGACATTGCAGGACTTGATATGGTAGCCGAAGCGCTCTCGAAGGTGCCATTCATCATTGCCTGAGAAGGATACATGAAAATGACTTCACAGCAGCCTTTAGAGCGCGTGCTTTAGCCCTTTCTCGTACTATACTCTAGGCCCCCCAACCCACACCCTTTGGATGGCCAATCAGAAATTTCCTAAAATTGGGCAGAAAATTATTCACTGGCACATTGCACTTGGCCTACAATGACGAAAATATCTGCACCATTATGCCTACATACATTTTTTTCATCTTTACGTAGGAGAATGGGGTTCTAATTATCAGAAAGCCATTGCCTTCTCCCACAGGGACTTGTGCATATCCATAGGTAAATATTTCAATATTTGTATTACATAAAGGACACAAATAAACACCCCATATTTATCATACCGAGATGCACACAGAATGTACACTGATTGAAGAATCCTAACTAGATTACTACCTACTACACTTACTACCACTCACTCTAATGTCGTAATTATTTATTGAGAACTTTAAAATGCAACCAATATTACTGGCCGTATAAAATAGCCTTTTACAAAGTATATGATTATATGTTACACTAACACGACACTATGTGAATCTCACGTGCACTTACACGCAATCTGCATGGGCCTGCTTTTGTTCTGATCTGATTTATATACAGCTGAATTCTATTAGGCATCAATTAGCTACTCTACTCCATCCGTGTCAGTCAAAAGCCGATTCCAGTGATTGGCATTCTTTGGGGAAGTAAACACACGTGACCAGACTTTATTAATGTGGAAAACATTAATCTTCCTACTAATATAAATTTTACCCAAAAAGCTACAAAAGTTCATACTCCTCTCAAACTTTTGCGACAAATGTATAATGAAATATGTGTTTAATGTGAACACTTTTATTTTAAGGGTTGACATCCCTTTAACAAGAAAGCACCCTCTACAATAATGTTATATGTGAGACGTAAACATCTTTATAGATCAAAGTATTCTTACTCTTCTTGAAAATTTCTCTAGTATGCAGTGATTTGGTCAATATTTTTTTGTGTGTGTCACTTTGGCAGTCATTTTGGAAAACGTGCCCTCAATTATTCATAAATGAGATCACTTGGCGAAATTAATCCAGAAACCCGCATTTTGGTAATGCACTATGCTTTCAAGAATTTTCTATGATTTTGGCGGCCATTTTGAAAATAAAGCCCTATATCATTCCTCAACAACACTTTTTTGGTTTTAAAAACATTTCTAGCGGTCACTTGACCAAAATTTTTATCCCCCCCAAAAAATTCCCCCCCCCCCCGAGAAACCTACTTGACTCATTAAATGGTATTGTGGTACCACCATCACTCTATTCGATTTCTCTATGATTTTGGCGGCCATTTTAAAAAGCGCCCCCAGTGACGAAATACGACACTGAAAATCGGCAACAGTTGAAAGTGATTCCTTGTGATGTCCTTGACACTGAAAGTGAAAAAAATCAGTTGGCAAAATTATCGCAGTATAGCTATATATTGACATCTTCTTGCCTGACTAAACATGGATCTTTGTAGCCTAACTCATTTCACTGTTGCTTCAAGCATATTGTTTCCGGCTGGGTTAATTATTGCTTGGATCAAACAAGTGATATCTCCAAAATTGGCATCATGAGATTAAACTCCCAATGACCATATATATTGGAGGCTTTTCTTACATAGAAGCATACCTGTACCGTATCCGGTTGTATTTACAATTTGAGAAACTTCCACATCCAGCTCTGCATCTGGTTAAAGGTAGCATATGTGGACCCTGCAACTCAAACCATATTTCCTGAAAAACAAAATGTTGCTCACCACCCACACCAAATCCTCAAGTTTCACTCGCTGGCACCCTCGGATCATCGAATAACAACAGGGCCTAGAACCCCACTGAAAAACACTAATAAAATTGATAAGTTTTCAATGAACCTGTAGCATGGATATAAACAGAAATGGCTTTTAAGCCAGGATACCAACCAAATAGTCTAGGAAATTTTTGAAGATTCATTTTTTTGGCTATATTTGATAAAACTTTTATATTTTGTAGAGTAGACTCTAAGAAATCTATAAAGAATTAGCTACTTTTTTTGTGTGCAAGGGGGGTAGCCAGCAATTTTAAAATGACCGCCACATTTTTTCAAGATTCTTAAAGCTTATTTTATTAATATTCAAGTTTTATGACAGTTTAGAAATATATTTCAGTATATGAAATTAAAAAAACAAAAAAACTAAAACATTAAAATAAACATTTCGATAACACTTGAATTAAGCAGTTCCAGCTTGGCGCCAAAAAAAATTCAAAATGGCCGCCATTTTGATTATTTGTTTAATTTTTCGTTCTTTTATGGCTATACTTCATTTTTTGTTCCTGTAATTCTTGACATTAAAGTAATGATGAAAATTGCAATATATTTAATTCAAAAATAAAATTGAAGTCATATTTACCATGATTTTCAAGATCATTGCATTCTTGCATAGGGACCTTTTGTTCCAAAATGACCCCATTTTATTTTCCAAGCGTTCTTCTTTTTCTTACCATCAGCGTAATAAAATGTTTCTGTCTCAGAAATGATCAGTGAAGCTCGGGGAGGGGGCATTTCCCCCTCCTCATTGTTTCTTTACCCCAGTTTGCCCCCCCTCCAGCTGAAAAAATGATAGATTTTTCAGTGATTTTTGGCAAACATGGTTTAATAATCTTACAATATTTTTACATTTGCCTCACCCAGGAATTTCATTTTGGCCCACCCCAAAATCACTTTGCCCCCCCCCTCCGAAAAGAGATCTGCTGCCGCAACCACAAAATGGCATGAAACATAATATACACATAATTCAAACAACTGAAGTCACATTTTTTATGAAGCTGGGATGTGCTTAGCCTGCTGGCTTTCCATACTTTAAAATATTGCTAGTTGGAATACAGGTAGTCTCTAGCAACCTGGCATTCAATGGACTATATTGCTTTGAGATGCACTGATTAGGTTGAAAGTTTTTGTGCACCTTTGACATGAAGTGGTAAGTTGAAATTGTAGATTGATATTGTATTATGTAACTGATGACGTAAAAAAATGGTTTATTGGCATATTGTGGAATCAAATTAAGTATGGTATGTGACTTCTGAGGGGTATTTACTTTTAGGTGTTAACTTCAAGACCAACGTTTTATTTTTCAAGTCAAATTGTAGAAGCAACATCAGTGTCGGTTGACAACAAGGTCCTCACCATTGAGCTCAGCTCTATCATAGTTACATCATTCTAGAAAAACCTGTGCACCTCGGTAGATTCCAGCACCTCAATTAAATCTCGGGATTTCACCAACACTCCTTTCAACAGCCATAATACCCCAATAGGCTACAAATGAACCATAAAGACAGACAGAGTCGAAGAATGGTTTAAACAGTCAGCATCGACACGACCCTAAGGCTGCGCCATCATTTGTGAAGTGCCCTGTTGGAACAGAGGTTATTACAACATGATCTAGCCAATTGCCATTGTTAGCAAAAAATCTCTAACCTGTGTACAAGATTGTTCGGATCCTGCCACTAACCTCAACAATTGACCATCGGTATCCATTGTTAACGCTGCAGTAGACCCAAAACAGTGTCTTTTAAGCAGCACTTTAACTATAAGAAGCAGACTGGTAAAAGATTTATGATAACCTAGGACCAGAACGTGAAGAGGATTGCACCAAAAACCCTGAACTCTGACAAATTTGCCCAATAGTGAACAAGGACGTGCCGGGGGATCATATCAACCAGAGTGGCTGTTAGGATGGCATGTACTACCACACCAGGCCTTCACAAGGAATGTGCTAAAGAATAGCAAGAGTATGCTCATGCTAGAAGCTGATCCTTTGTCGGCTATAGCAACTCTGTAAAAGGTTAGGAAGTGTCTGAGGGGATATCTGAGGAAAATTTTAAACCTGCTAACCTTAATTGAATCCACTGATTATCACCTAGGTATAACACCACGCAAGAACGGCATGGTTGTTGCCATTCGGGGGGAAAGCTTCAAGGGGATCAAACAGGAGCCTCCAAAGCACCCAAATGTTACCCCAACCAAGTCGCCACCCAACTGATTTTAAATGTAACTGCAGGAAGAATCCCAGACAGGTCCACTAGACCGAAAGAGTGGCTATCCTGGTTTCACTCGCCCCTTCAAGCATGAACGAACTGGAAAACCGGTGTTAATAACTTCAACCAGGAAAAGCAGTAGGCATTGACAAACCTCAAGTGAGCAGCTGAAAAACTTTGGCCAAGTAGCCAAAGGAGGGACTTCTTGAGCTCTACAATTGCTGCCATTTTCCAACAGTCACCCAAGATCTGAGGAAAGCACATTTATCGCACTTTAAAGCATGGGAAAGATCTACTAATCCAAAAGAGCTATCAACCAATTATCACTCCTCAGCCTACCTACAAGAAGCTCTTTAGATATCTCCTGCTCATCAAACCGTATTGCACGTGATAGAGGGCACTCATTACCAGAACAGCAGGTTTTCCGCCCAAGCAAATCAGCAAGCAAATGGTTTCGAGAAGGGTTTGGTTAACCAGGCTGTCAGTTTGTCCGATCTATCGCAAGCTGTTAATCAACAGATGCGTACTCCATAAGATTTAAAGGGATTTTGAATCGCATATATCCACTTGACTGAGCTCATCAAGGGATTGCTTGGCGTAGGCGCAAGAATTGACTGCCCCAAGGGAGCGTGCTTGCACTTCTCTCCTGTTCAACATCTATACAAAGACCAACCTAGGAGGGCAGAACGTGTTTTTTTATGTAGTCGAAGTTCTGGAATAAGCGCACAAGATGCATACTTCACAGTTGTCAAAGAGCCCTCTCCAAAGCTTTGGATGAACTCACTCCTATTATGAGGGAAAAAAACACCTATGTGCATCCATCCAAGACACAGGTGTGTGCTTTCAATCTACGCAACCCTGAGCCAAACGTCAACTTCAAGTAGCCTGGTCTGTCTACTTATCAACTGTTAAATTCAAGAATTTCAAGCAAACAAAAAATTGAAGTATAGCCTTAATATACAAAAAAAAAAAAAAAAAAAAAATATCAAAATGGCAAGCCATTTTTAATTTCTTTGGCTCCAAGAGCTGGATTTTTTTCTGATTAATGCAGAGGTTATCGAAATGTTATTTTAATGTTATCCTCACTGATATTAAGTGAATAACTCATGACATACAATCTTAAATTTCATAAAACTTGGAATATTAGTCAACTAAGCTAAAATATTGAAAAAATGGTGTCCATTTTGAAATTTGCTTGCTAATCCCCTGCACATCAAATAAAAAATGTAGCTAAATACTTTTTGAGTTTACCATGGTTCTATTCTAACAAGAATAAAAAGTTTAATAACAAATATAGCAAAAAAAAAATGCAACCTCTCCAATTGCAACAAAATGTCCTTGACTAATAACTGATTGATGAACTCCATCATACCTCGCCAAACATAACTCTAAAAGGTCGAAACATCAAGGGTGAAAGTTTTCAGCACAACCAGATTATACCAAATGTTGCCTTTTTGAATGTTGACCCTTTTTTGGTAACATGTCCCCACCATCCTGTTAGACCCAGGGGGAAATAATTACTGGTTATGCGGTGGCCCCCTACAATATAATACCCAAGTTTGGCTTCTTAGCTCATCTTAACACAATTAATGTCAAAGTTTGACTTTTTGTGCAATATTGACCTTTTTGCATTTCTCTAACCCTGACAGACCAGGACTATGCAGATGAATTACATGGTTAGTAAGGGCTTGTGCCCTCCTACAATATACCCCAAGTTTGGCTAATCTAACGCTTATCTAGAAAAAAAGTTGGCCAATTGTTTCCAGGGTTAACATTTGTATCACAGATGGATGGACGGACAAACATAAACACATACACGTACGTTGTCCTTGTATAGTCTCATCCTGAACTTGTTCAGTGGGGACGACAGCATAACAATATATTATTAATAATAATTTTATGAATTTTAATGGGGGAAAAATACATTATTCATACCTACTAATTAAGTGGCATATTAATTTAAGGCAAATTCTTAATTTTCATAAAATTTGAATAATTTGTTGTAAGACAACCTTTTACATATATACAAAAGAGTGTATATTACCCTAAAGTTCAGCATGTTTTTCACACTGGGCACACAAAACAATGGCTATCATAACCATGAATACTAGTACCATGTGAATTGTGCAAAGTCGAAATACGTTTTAGATAAACGCAACGTGAGAACGGAGTACTACTTAAAGGCTGACTCAGAGATTTACCTGAGAGGGCCCCAATTTCCAAATAAATCATGACATAAATGCTTGTTGTATGCTTCACTGTGTGAAATAACTAAGCTCAACCAAAGTCCTTCATACACAGCAGTTTGTCATAAAAATGACAAGCAGAATATAGAACACAAAAATATTGAGGGCAACACAGTTTGGACAACTGGCACAGTGATTTGGATTCTTTCCATCCAACCTACAGCTGTGTAACATTTTTACGAAAATTTCATTGGGGGAAATGTCTTTCTATGGAAATGTGGCAGTATACAAGTATAACATACAAATCACAAGCAAGATTCCCACAATGGATTTTTCCAGAGATAATAGCTCTTGCGCATCACTACTTATCCAGATATCAAAATTGTGATTGCCCCTGCTTAAAACTGTTTAAAAAAGACAATTTGCATGGTTAAGCCGCTGTGTATAAAGAAAATCACAACTTTGTCATAAAATTCCAATCAAAATCGTTGATATAATACACGTATAGCACTGTTATAACTGTGCATAAATTTATACTACTGCATGAAAACGAGAAAAATCTGATTCACCTAACTTTGGCAGTAGCATTTTGTCTGAGGGCCCTAATGTGTCTCAAAGCCCCTTACAGGGGTCCAGGAGGCCGAAGCACAACCCAGAAGCTCTCGGACTTTAGCATGTTAGAATGCTTTAGGAGAGCTATAAGTTAGCTCATGATCTGAAGCAACGAACCTAGTGCCCTGGCCGGGGTCCAGGGGACAGAACCCCCAAAAGCTCTCGGGTCTTAGCATGGTTGAGTGCCTTTGGAGAGCCCTCCGTATCTCATTATCTTGAGGCAGATGAACTACTATAATGCTCATTTTTCTTTGTTCAAATTTATTTCCCCATTTTAATTGCAGCCCCCCTATGAGTAGTGCCCAGGGGTCCGTTCGCGAAACTTGAGTGTAAAAAAAAATGCGTAGAACCCTACTTTAGCATGAGTTGCGAATTTCTACTATTTTTGTGACTTTCATTTCGTTTGCGAAATACAGTCCTTTAACACAATCGTAGACGTTGGCCAGTGTGAGTTTAGTTTCTAACGTCTTTCAACAAACTCGTACCCCTTTCCTAGAAAGCTCTCATCAATGCTGTCTAAGGTAATACTGGTCTATACTACTTCTGTGCCGTGAATGGGTTTGTCCGTTTTTTGTACACTGCACGT
>JAMKCH010026135.1:0-18850 GCA_023653785.1 Ophioderma brevispina
TAACACGTGGTACGTGTAAATACTCAAGAAGCAGTAAGAACCAAAGTGAAACGGGGAAAGGAAAAATGCGCGGAAATACTTAACTTCAACTGTTTGTTTGTTTTGTACAAAATGAATCAAAGACACACACACAATAACGAAACAAAAACAATGTGTTAAAAAAGTAGTATTTGCTCAAGGCGCAGCGATTACAATTTACGTACGTTTTTTAGGGCGCAGAACATACGCAGCTGTCATGCTCCATTTTTTTCAACTGGCTTCAAAAAACATTCCACGCGCGCGGGGAATACCGGCCCCTGGGGCGACGCCCACCGCGTTACCGCATGCATCTGCGTCTGCATACGCCCGCTTTTCTAAACCTCCCCTAATTAAAACTTATGCTGTTACTCTACAAACAGGGTATGACAAAACGGCCCTTTGAAAATAAGCATACACCATGGGTGAAGATGTGAAAAAGTCTCACGTTCGTGTGGATTGCTGTCCATTTGGGTACCTCAGTCTCAAGAAACGTGCCAACGAAGAGTAATGGGACAGAAACAACGCTTGAAGATGCGCCTAAGGTGCTAGTTATTGTTTAAGAGACATTTAATGTCCACTTTACAAATTTTAAATTTCAATTAACCTTAACGTCATGTCATTCATACCCTGCAAAAACTACAGGTGTGTATAATTTAAAAACACAATTGGCGTTTTTCAAATGTACCACACCGGATGAAGGTGGGTGTGGTAATAGCTTACACTCTGCTACGTTAACACCATCAAACACCAAGTCTCATATTGAAAAGAAAGACCCCCTCCCGGTGTGATGGTGTTCTCGTGTAGCCAAAAATATTAACAGTTAACTTTTAACAATATTTTAACTTTTTATGGCATACTGACACCAAACATGGCTATTATAGCTTCTGACACTTAGGCGCAAATACTAAGGCCATTCGTGACCTCGCGGCTAGAACATTTGGGGTCAAAGGTAAGAGGTGAAAGGAGCACTGAACACTAATATCACACATCAGGCCAGACCGCCAGAACACAATTGTCGCTAAAGATCTAATAAACTAGAATCAAAACTATAGAGATTCATATGTGTAGCTGTTTTTGTTTAGATGTTGTTATAAAAGCCTATATAAGATTCGACTTGAAATTTGGTTTCATTGTGTGTTATAGTATCCCACAACGCAATGGAGCATGAAACCTGATATTGTGGGTTTAAAAGTGTAGTTTTTACGCTGCGTTCCCCCTTTTTCCATTATTTAAAAATATTAACAGGTGTAGAGAGATTTTTAAGGATACACATTTCTCTCAATTTGCACTTGATCGATTGTGGTAGAACACCTACCGCGAATGTTTCGAAGGTTGATTGGACAAACAAGTAAAAGAAAACCAAAAACACACGTAAAAACATGTGTGTAGAAATGAAGGCAAGGTGGTGTTTATCGGGTAATGTAGCAATTGAACACTTGTGTTTAGAAATTAAATACATGGGTTAGAAATTAAAATTTGGTTGGTTTAGAAAATTAAACAGTTGGTGTTTAGATATTCGACATGTTAGAGATTAACGCTTCTAAACGTTTAAGACGTTAATCTCTAAAATGTCAACTCAGCATAAGCCCGCCCGACTCTAATCCATTTCATGTAGACGATGTGACATCAAAGTTTACAAACACAAGTTCGCACCTGTCTACTGGACTGTTAGGAGCAAAGAACTATGCCCATACAGTATACCAGCTATTCAACTGCCTACTCGTTGCCGACGTTGACGTCAGAGTGTCACATTCATCTATACGGAACATGAAATTTCGAGGGTGGTCATAAAATGCAACGAAACATATCCCTGTGTGAAAGCAGATTATAGTCCGGCGGGAGAGCCACAGTCCGGGGCTCCATAGGGGGGGGGGGGGGGGACGATAACGATAAAGCTGAAACTAATGTGATGAGAGTCAACTGAATTGAGTGTTCTATTCTTTACCGTTGGCCGGACCATGAGTCGCCGGACATAAATACTTTCACACGGATGCAATTAGCGGGACATGATTGGGAGGGGAGAAATAGAAGCATGACTCCCTGTATCTCCATCTTTTTATTATTTTCGTCATCGCCACTTCCTTGTGCCTGCTTTCCAACTGTGGCAACCAGGTATCATCTAATACACCTAGGAAACAGCAGACTCGTTTCTTGAGCAAAACACATTTTAATTGGAATTGAGAAAAGTTCTTTTCCGTACGAATAAATTATAATGTATAATGGTAATCCAGTCTCAGATTCATAAAACTGCCAGTCCGATAATCGTTATGGTGATGAGTTTAAGGCGTTACAATAACCTCCGCAACATTTACAGATGTCCTCTGTGCCTATATCTAATGAAAATAATTACCTAAGCGCAAAACAAATTTTTAAAGTTCTGTCGCAGTATACGTCCACGATTATACGACTATGTAATAGAGTAATATGTTAATCAAATCTGCACTCTAAGCCACGGACGCTAATGTACACCTTACGCTTTTCAAATGTAAACCTCCGCTGCAAACATGTAAAACATTTTGTTGTTTCTCTATCTTGCAGCACCCACACGATGACAATGCATCATCATCCTTTCCTGCTCTTACAAGAAACCTTGGGCAACGTGTTCGAGCATCCTTTGTTGGTGCGCCCAATTCTTGGAAAGAAGAGAATCCCATCCCACCGACCATACTGGATGTAAAAGTCAAGAGAAAAAGTTACTCCAGGGTTAAACGGAACAAAGTAGTTCCTAAGTGTGAGAGAAAGGCATTGCCGCCACAATATGATCCTCTTGGATCATTGGTCAGAGAAGTGTTTGGATTAGACGATAAAGAAGAGGAGGTACTATCAACGATTGCTTTCTCGAATAATAATGAAAAGGTAGACATATCACCAACAACCTCGTGTGACATCATCAGTATTGAAAGCGGTGAAGTTGACTCTGAATGGGCTTCTTCTGACGGTAGTTTGTTTAGTGACAATTGTCCGGAAGTTTCTGACATTGATAGTGAGGGTGATTATGAAGGACAAAGTGTGGCTTTCTGGAATAACAATCAGAAGATCAATGAAGATGGTTCTGTCTGCTATGAAGCGAAGGGAAGACATTTTGATACTACTATGGAGGACGCATTTGAGAACCGACAAAGGAAGCGGTGGACATAAGATCGTCTCTGGAATAATGGCCAAATAATGTCTTCTAGAGCACAACAAAAACAAACCTTCTCCTTCAGAAGATCACGTCTTACTTGAGATACATCAAATGGAAATTAAAAGGTGTCAAACTGAATTGAGTGACTGGATAATAGGAATTACTTCAAATGTTTGTCCATGCATGCCAACATCATTGTGCAGAAATCAATTAATTGGTCACATTGATGTCATTATAAATACCATTTATAATTAATCTTCCCCCGTCCGCCAATAGCCAATAGAGAGGAGGAAGGCATTACGAACGGCCAGAAGATGCACATGATGAGATTTGTGCTTACGAAGCATTACCATCAGCATTAAGACCAGATGACCGACTGAAGTGCTAGTGTACCAATCGAGGTGAACATGAACTATCTGAAACTAAGGGGATCCTATGTCGAAGACAAAAATCTTCACTAAAACAATCTTACTTGGATTTGAAGTAACATGGACACAAGGTAGCTTGGAGGTCATGCTAATCCATTAAATGAGCATCTTTGAACCTAAATATGACATATGATGCAACCATTTTTAATACAGTATTATCACTCAGTATTATTTTTGTAATCCCAGAAAAGTCTATGTGCGAATGCTAGATTTTAATTGTGGGTTTCATCTCAAAATTATGATTGCAGCTCTAGATGCAGCAAGACACCAGGAATTGAAGGCTAATAACTTTCTCAAACCCGACCATAGGTAGAAGATATTTTCCAGTGTATACAGAGTGGAAGATGCGACAATGCAGACAGGTATAGTCAGATCTTCCACAGAATACAAGTTTCATTAGGATGGGCATTTGGCTGCTTTCCGTCATCACCTTTGGACCTTTGGCAAAGAGTATGGGTATATTTCGGATATTTCAGTAGAAACATACACTGTACGGACGTAACGCCTTAATTACCACCCTGGGCTGGGATCAACTCCATGTCAGGCTCCCTCCCTCCCCCTCGTTGCCAAAATGATGATGATCATCATTTGAAATATTCCTTAAAACAACCATCCATTCAAGTGAGATCTGGAATCAGCTACCATTTACTGCTGGCCATACTTTCCCCAGTGTCAGCCTTCCAGGAAGCCACTCTGCCTATCATCAGAATGATATGGCCAGCCACATATATGTGGATAGCAAAGTTCTGTAAATTAACAAAGCCTGTTTTATTTATGCGCCCTCAGTTGATCGTTTGGTTTTTGTTTTAAATTGTTTCAAAATCGTCACCTTTTCGACACTAGGGGGGCCGCTTTTTGTGGCTCTGATCTTCACCTTCACCAAATCCCAGTTTAGCGCATTAAAGGTCCATGGACATGCCTGAGTAGACATTTCTTAATTTCTTAACATTTTCGTACCTCAACATAAATCCTGATCACATCTCAACACAGATTTTTAAAAGAATGAAACAAAATCAAAAGGGACAGGTAAATTGTCAAGGATAATAACCCAAACTGACAGGGCCTTCTCCTGTTTTCGCGAAAGCGTATCAAGATGATGGAGTTGGATTTGACACCGCGGGCCCCGTTTAATGACGTCAGAGTAGACAAAGTTTGTAAACAAAGCTCATCATTGCGGACACGTTCGACAGTCCCTGTCATAAACAATCAGGAACGCAATAGGAACTCAAACACATGGCCAGACTATCTGGACATATTTGCATGTAACGGACGAAAAACCGTGATCTATAGCTATTATTTATCATTATTTAAACAAAAAATTCATTCAAATTTTTCGAAAATTTACTGGGTGAAACACCTGGGGCGACTAAGTCTGGTCTTGTTAAGTGCCAGTGGACGAACAAAACCCACTCCGGTATCTTCGTTTTCTTGTTGGTTTCATTTCAGGTTGTCTGGGATACTTGGAATACAAGCCTATTCTTTTCTGATTCTCCTTGTCGGTACGGTCACCGCTGGTGCAGCCGTCGACAATACAGCCCATTATTATCGTAATTTAAAGGCATCAAATCAAGAAAAATTATGCCATATGATACAACACGTACGACGCATATCGCGAGAAGTCAACTGTGTACGTATCCCCGGGGTACGTACAGGCGGGTGACACTGTGTACAAATGCCCATAGACAATTTCGATCGATGGTGATAGCGCCACCATTTTCGATAAGCTACCTAATTATTTATGCATAAACGTCACACACGACGTCAACCGGAGGATGACGTAGAGTAATAGCGCCACGCACGACTGGCGAACTATAAGCTACAGATTTCATGCAGATCAGTGTGCAGTACGCATCCATTCTCTTGATCGAGTGTCCTATCCCGATTTATTTAGGATCCCTACGTATGCAAGAAAACTGGGCCACGCGCACGTCCGTTCCACGATGACGATCATGACGCGTATCGCGTATTTGTTACTCGGACGCACTGATTTCTATTTATAACACTAGATAGCAAACGCCAGCTCAAAAGCCGTAACCGTCTTTTCCCGCAGCGCGTACTTATTTCCATAGCGTGGTGTACCAATTTATTCATATATTCACTGATTTCCATAGCGTGGTGTACCAATTTATTCATATATTCAGCATTTGCATAGAACGATGTACCGTTTCCAGGCCAACAGGTTACGGCGCATGCGCGTGCGAGTTTCGAATGGATGACCGTAATGAATATTTATAATTTTCAAAACACGGTTACGGTGGCCGCCTATTCTTCAACACGGGCGTACGCTATCTAGTGTTATAAATAGAAATCTGTGCCCGGACGTCACTTCTGGGTCACGCTTGCCAGCGCGATAATCACTTTCATTTTGGAATTTTCCTTTGAAAGCTTGTCCAAAACACATGATATTATGCCCAATTTTTATCAAATATACTGGTTCTCAATTACTGCTTCAAGCAGATCTTACATTGATACCAATACATACTATGAATGAAACCGTTTTTTGGTGGTATTATAAGTATGTTTTAAAGCATGTCCATGGACCTGTAAGCCGTATGGGGCCACACCCTTGAAGATTGAAGAACTCTCCGCACTAAGGATGTGTCGCACTGCATTTGTCCAATCAGAAGCTGTAATTTGTGACATTGGGGCAATCTACACGGAGCGCAGATCCAGATCCGATGCGACATCCCAATCCCGATCACAGATCCATATCATGGGAGACCATTTAAGAACTCTACACGGCGCATGAGTGCGAAGTACAGCGCCCTTTCGAACCGTACGTGTAACAAATGCTTTTGAAAAAACAAAAATGTGACATCGTGCGTATTTCATGCGCCCTAAAAACATACGGCGCTCCGCAATTGTAAATCGTCTGCGTCCTGGCCAAATACAACACTTTTTAACCGCATGTTTTTGTTCTTATTGTTTGTCTGTCCTGTGTTTCATTTTGTACAAAACAACAAACAAGTTGAAGTTAATTCTTTCCTCTGCATTTTTCTTTCCCCGTTAATTTTGGTTCTTATGCTTCTTAAATATTACACTCTTTTAAAGATCTGCATTTTCAAAAAATAGGCCGGTCTCAGACAAAGATAAACTCAACAAAGAAATACCAATGAAATAAGAAAAAAATGAGGTCGTTTAAATCTAGTCGAAATTGAAAATCAAACTTGTGAAAATAGTTACCTTGAATAATTACGTAAAAATCAATAAAACAAATGTGAAACAAAAGCAATATACAAATACAAATATGTATTGCTAACAGTATTATCCCCTTTTCCTCTTTCCGTTTTTTCCTACGGAACAGAAAATTTACCAAACTTTAACAAAAAAAAAAAATTATTTCTTTATTCTCTTTTTTTTCACTGTTTTTTTGCCACACGAATTCTCCTTCTTTCCTAACCCCGCCCCCCCCCCCGCCGCGGCCCTCCGCCCGCCTCCCGCTTCCTTGCCCCCCCCCCGCCCTGCATCCCCCCGCGCCCGCCCGCGCCCGCCTGCTCCTCCTCTTCCCCCCCCCGCCCGCCCCGCCCCGCCCCCGTTCCAGCTGATCATGCATGGGCAGATCAATCTAGATCTGGCCCCCCCCCCCCTCAACACTCATGTGATGAGTCATGTTTGGCCATGTATTCAAATTCTTCGTGAATGTCCTATTTACAAACGTTTTGGTTTGATCTTATAATTTTTTGAAAAAGAAAGAACGAGAAGAAAGAAAGAAAGAAAGAAATAAGAAAGAAAGAAAGAAAGAAAGTGGAGAGAAAGAGTGAACGAAACTAAAAAGAAAACTGGAAAAGACAGAAAACTAAAAGGAAAAAACTAAAAGAAGACAATTCGAAAGAAACCCAGAAGAAAAGAAATAAAACTAATCAAAAGAAAAAATAAAATGAAAATGAAAGAAATCAAATTTTAAACTAAAAAAAAAAGAAAGAACTCTAAAGCAATAAACACTCAAAGGAAGGAAAGAACACTAAAAAAAAAAACCAGAAGAAAAAGAAAATCAAACAAGAAAAACTGAAAGGAAGAAAACTTAAAAAGAAAGAAAACTAAAAAGAAACAAAGAACAAGAAAAAACGAATGCAATAGAAAAAGCTGAAAGAAAGGAAAGAAAACAAGAATTATTGCAATTCTTGGTTATTTTTGTTTATTATGTCGATGTTTGAGGTCAAAGAAAGGAAACATCAAAAGCAAACTGTTGGCATGAACTAAGAAACAACAATGGCCGAGAACACACAATCCACGCGGCATAAACTGTCCGCGTACTATTACGACGGACGCTGCAATTTGGTCGTCGAAATCGCGCCCCGCTGTCACGGCATACCCCAAATTTCAAAACCCCAACTCGCTTCGAGGATGCCGGAAATAATCCTCGTGGCCGCGCAGGTGCGTACCACTGACCCTACACACAATGGATCGCGTGTCAGAGTCGCCGATTGAAACAACAGGAACTTGGTTTTCCGCCCTCTACGATATGGCGGTAAACAATGCATACACCTTGTTCAAACAATAGAACATATGTGTGGAATGTTGCAGGCAGCAGCAGGTGTATGCATTGTTTTCCGCCATCTTGTAGAGGTGCCAAAACCAACTTCCTGTTGTTTCAATCGGCGAACCATTCAACTGTGCGGCAGCCCGCTTATCCATGTGTAGAGGTTCAGTGGTGCGTAAACAACTACGCACGGCTCCATTCGAAAAGGGCTAGTCGCCACTCTAGTAGTAAAATATAGCTCGGTGAGCGCACTAACGAAGCGTGTACACAACATGTACGCGTTGCAGATCTGGGTCAGGGGCCGGGTAGTCCCCCGCCGCGGGAATGGTTTTTTGAAGCCCAGTTGAAAAACAAAAATGGCTGACAGCGTGCGCGCGTATTTTCATGCGCCCCAAAAGTGCGGGCTCCCGCATGTAATCGCTGCGTCCTGAGCAAATAACACCTTTTTTAACACACATGTTTGTTTTCTTTATTGTTTTGTCTTTTCTGTGATTTCATTTTGGGTTACAAAACAAACAAACAAGTTGAAAGTTAATTTCTTTTCTCGCTTGCATTTTTCTTTCCCCGTTAATTTTGGTTCTTATACTGCTTCTTGAGGATTTACACTCTTTTAAAAGATCTGAATTTCAAAAAATAGGCCTGTATCACCACAGAGATAAGACTCAACAAAGAAATCCACCACCTGAAATATGACAAAAAATGAGTCGTTTTTTAAAACGAAATTGAAAATCAAACATTGTGACAATAGTTCCGTTCGAGCTAAAATCAGTAAAAATCAATAAACAAATGTGAAAACAAAAAGCAATAATACACAATAGGTGTGAAAGAAAAAAAATATATTATTCTAACAAGAATTATCCCCTTTTTTCCGTTTTCCCTACTGAACAGAAAACTAACAGAACTTTTAAAAACTTATTTCACTTCTTCGCTTTTCTTTACTGCTTTTTTTTTTTGGTCCCCCCCCTTAAGGAAAGAAAGAAGATAGAGAGAGAGGGAGAGGAAGAGAGAAAACTACTAAAGGAAAGAGAGATAGAAAACTAAAAAGAAGAGAGAGAAACTACAAAGAAGAGGAGGAAAACTCAAAAGAAAGAAGAAAAGTAAAAAGAGCGAAAGAAAACTAAAATTAAAAATAAAGAAAACTAAAAAAAAAGAGAAAAATACAAAAATAGAAAGAAAGAAACAAAGAAAACGAATGCATGCGAGAAAGCTGAAACAAGGAATAAGAAACAATAATAAATTGCAATTTCTTGTTTAATTTTTATGTTTTATTATTTTGATGTTCGAGGTCCCCCAACAAGCGAAACATCAAAGCAAACTGTCTGGCTGAAACTAAGAACAACAATGGGAGAACATCGAAATCCACACAGCATAAACTGTCCGCGTACTCTTTCGCGGCCATTCTGAGTCGTCGAAAACGCCCCGCTGTCACGCATACCCCAAATTTACCCCAATCGCTCGAGGATGCCGGGAAATATCCTGCTGGCGCTCCGCGCAGATGCGTACACAACTAAGCACGGCTTCATTCGAATCGTGGGCTAGTCGCCACTCTAGTTAGTAATATAGCTCTAACGGGTGAAGCAAACGCATAGCGCATAGTCGCGAACCGGGAATTTCGAAGATCCCTGAAGGGTCGTTTTGAGACGTAAACAAAGCAAGGAAGCTCTACTTCTACTGGCTTAGTAGCCGACAATATCACAAATATTAATTTTGAAGCATATCGAATGGGATGAAAGTGAAAATAAAACATACATGTTATAGGCTGTGTGCAATTTAGTTTACACGAACGGCGAAATTGTGTGGAAATAAAACGAAAAGAACTGTTGTTTATAATCATACCATGTAGTACAGTTAAAAATGTACCTAAAAAGTTGCAAAATTTTCGTCTTCAAATTTGGAACAGAAAATCGCAATCGCAAAAGCCATTTTTTGGAAATCTTTGCTTCAAAATAATAGACCTGCAATCTAATTTGTCCGTAAACGTAAACCTCGTGCAAGAGTAGCCTGCATTTTTAAAGAGAAGTTCTGGATCCAAATTTGATGATGGCCGTGGAATTCCGCAAGGCATTGTAAATGCACATCGCGACGGTGTCTATTACGTGCGCGTGTGGATATGGAACTCTTGTCCATCACGGCGAGTAGTTTACTACCGACGACGGAGCCTCCGGCCTCCTCTCCTGCTATCTACTGCTGATGACGAAATTGGTGACTGCATTCATCCTGGATTTCGAAGGGCATTTCTGACAGATCAAAAGTTTGGACATGCAGCGTGATTGTGTAGGCAAGGCGCTCATGACTAGCTTTGGTTTATGCATGCTACTTAGCCTTAGTGCTAAAACTTCTAAGTTTAAAGCCTGTAGATTCTATTAATTCAATTGGAACTTCATGTGCTATAGTAACCATAGTACTACACCCATTTTTTACAACATATCTTTGACATATACGCAGGAATTTATTTTGGGGGGCGTGCTGACCCTCGGAAAAGTGGACTTTTTTGGTAAAAGTGGGACTAACTCCTCAGAAATGGTCCTTTTTTTTACTTTTTGACACATCTGATACCAAAAGTGGACTTTCTTGTCAAAATACTCTTTAAATTTTGGACCTTATTATGAAAACAACTCGAGCAAAAAGTGGACTTTTGTGGAATTTTGGGGGTTTGGGGGGGGCCTCGCACCCCCCCCCCCCCCTACCACCCCACCCACACCACCCCCCCCCTTTTCTTAATGGCGAATCGTGATTCATTGGGGTCCCTGGTCAACCAGGTCACTAAACAGAGCCACACCCCCGGGTAGGCCTATGGCAAATTTTGTGACACACATGACCCGGCCTGATCAATTCTATGTATAAAAGTGCATAAAGTGCTAAAATCTTCAGGGTCATTTGTGTCAGTGGGTCACAAACCATCCCCCCACACCCACCATCCAGGGCTCAATTATAGTAGAAGCTAGGCTGATGCACTAACTAATAGGTTAGTAGCATCATGCAATCCTAGGCTAAATTATGAGCTGGTATAGGTTTTAGTTACATTCACTGCCTTCAGTGCACCAGAAACTAGGCTCCTATCCAGGGCTAATGTACATAGCCTTGGCTGATGATGATGCTATAGTTCTATAGTGAGTGCATTAGCATCCATGCTAGTGACGTCCCAAAAATCAGGCAGGTTTTCCTTGTTGGTGCTTGCTTAATGTGTGTTCGGCAGTACTTGTCAGTCAAAGCCAGGATTTAAAAAACGCTTCAGGCAATGGTATTCCCTGACGTCCGCTGACTTGCGGAGATAATGCACTATAGCCAGTATGGTATAGTAGCATTGGTGCATACCAGCCTAACAAGCACCCGAACACACATCTAGGGTTAATGCACTAACCTAGCTAGGCCTGGGTAAAAAATCCCTAGTCATAAGGTTCCGTAGTCCCAATAATAGAGAGTTCGTAAGACCAAAAAATTGCTAGTCCCTAGGGGTCATAAATTAAAGGGTTCGCTAGTCAAAATTGAACAAGGGGTTCGCTAGTCAACTAATTAAATTTAAACCCTAACCCTAACCCCTTATTGACTAGGATTTTTTTTTAATATGACTTAGCAAACCCTTTTCTGATTATGACTAACCTTAAGACTGGCAAACCTTGACTTGGGAACGGACCCCCTTAGGCTGATTCATCATTCTAGGCTAGTAGGCTCGGCTGTTAGCCTAACTTGTAATCAAGCAGAAGCGATATTACCAAATGTGTCATTTGAACACAAACACCAAACACATTTTAAGTTAATCCATAAATTCCGGGTCAATACACTAAAACCCCAGGCTTTGATTTACCCAGGTGCACATGTGCATTCACTTTCTCTCTGTGCATGTTCATATGTTTCTCTGGTGCATGTAACTTTTGTATCCTTGCATGAACAGGTGGCATGTTCATAGAAAATAAAAATTTGTGATTCTGTAGAATATCTTCCACTTCTTAGCTTTTTTCAATAGAATGTAATTGGATTTGAAATATAAAATTGAAGCTGAATGTCCAAAGCCAAACGAAACAAATGAATTGTTAGTAGCAGGTTTCCATCAGCCTGTGCTTGTAACTTTCACACTGTGCAATGTGCATGTAATTTACATTACAAAGATGTAAATCTTACAATTTGTAATTCAAAGCCTGACAACCCACCATGCACTTTTTGTTATTACTAATCTGCACAAACTTCTATTAAGGTGGATAGTCTATTGTAATCCTAATCATAAACTATGTGGGAAAAATTCGGCAGTTTTCTCTTGAAGAATAAAGACTACACAAGCTAGTAATCATCAGCCTGGCTAGTACATCAGCCATGGCATGTTAAATGCATTCATATTCCACATCCAAATCCATCACTTCCTGTTCGATTCATGGTTATTATTAGACATCGTTGAGAAAAGCTATTTTAGGTTGATTTGATTTTGGCAGTCTTGTGTTATAAGCAATTCCTTGTTTCCATGGTCCCATAGGCCACTGTGCGTCATGGCTGTTCGTTTACAGACATAAAATGCAAAATTGCCAATTTCTTACAGAAACGAACTGATTTGCACTATGTAGGCCTACATACCATGGATTAATAAGAACTCAGCATGTTTCAATTATATAAATTTCAAATTTTTTTTAAGTTAAAACTGTTGGTGGGGTGGGGACCGCAGGGTTGTGGATCACTGCCCCTTACCTTTCCACACATAGGTTTTGGTAATCATGGTAATAAGTCATCTATTCCTCTATTTTTACAACAGTGGATATGCCCCTACTTTACAAGCTAATCATGCAACTATTTGGAAAAACTTTCGGTTTTCTAAGAATAAATTGTGCCTTGCCCCTGTTTGTGTTTTTCCAAAACAACCGCATCTAATTAGACACATTACAATTTGCCCGACATGATACTCATAAACCTTTTCATAGTCAGTTATGCATCATTAAGCACATCCAGACAAAAATTGTTGGACCCACTTAACAATATGCACGTAGCCAGCTGTGTGCGGAGGGAGTGCAAGCAACCCGGTGGGTCTAAAATGGATGAAAAGAGTTACATTGAATCAGATCAATTGCAACAAATAAAAAATGAAAAAGAAAAACAGCAGGCATTTCCTTTCCCCCTGGAACGCAACAACTGGGGCTCTTTCCCCTGGGCCCCCGTCAGGGCCCTACGCAGCTCCCTGAAACTCATGTCGTTATTTGGGTCGTTATAAAGCCCTCAGGTTTTAAGCGTTACATCCAAAATAAGTACGCTCTTGGCGTGATAAGTGTGTGGCAAAATTAATGAGAATTGAAGAATGTGGCCAAACTAGTTTGTCTGTCTGTGATTGTCTGGTGTCTCTTATGCCAGACTGCACATACAAAAAGCCCACATCAAATTGGAAGAAAAAGTAATTTTAATGAGCAGGTTGCAGAGAATTTGAGAATTCCAAGCCATGGCTGATCTACAAATGATTCTTTTCAATTATCCTTTGCAGAATAATGGAAATAAACAGATCATGGTTAAAAAGATGTGGAAACCTATTCAGTGTGTTGATCCCTTTCGTCTTCCTATATCAACTCTAAAAAACCAAAATAAATTTCAAAACAGCACAGCACAAAATTTAACCACTTAATAGCTGGAGCTGATCTTAAATTGGCATCTGAATTTTGTATGCGTAAGTAAATAAGAAAGCCATCCTAAAGATGTAACAAGTAATTACTGAACAGTACCAAACAGCATGGGGTTATATAACTTCATAGTTTTAATATGGAAAACACCAAAAACTGAAAAAGAAATGCTCAACAGTCGAGCTCCTATTCACGACAATTACATACAACTACAACAGTGTACTGCAACATAGAGTGCATGCTATGTTGTTAATTTCAGTTGGGTTATGTGCGAATCAGATCCCAGCACAGCATCACTTAAAGGGTAATTTCCTGAGCACAAATGCTAGTTTCTAAAAATCATTAAATCACTAAGTGCATAAAAAAAAAAAAAAAAAAGCCACAAACTTTTTTTTTTTAATTGGCACTTTTAAAAATGGGCTATCTCTGATTTAAAGTTAAAAATTGGGCTTTTTAGCTTTATGGGCCCCGAGTCTGTGTGGCACGCCCCAACCCACAACAAACGTCATTAAAATGCAGTGAACAGACATTGTCCAAAAACAAAACCCCTACAAAAACTTCACTACAGTAGCATACTTTGTGCAAGATTGTTTAACCCTAACAGTCCTGGTCATCTATCCCTCGGAGAACAGCAAGACTTGCACGTTAGGCCCACTAGTGTATAAAAGTCTTCATTTTGTGTTACCCTCAACAACCAACCAGTGAGATTCCCAACTGAAAAGAAGTTTTTATAATCCAGAGGTGACTTTTGTCATTTTTCAACAAGGCCCCACAGCTATAATTTCCTGGAGGGGTAGACTTTGCAAAGTGGACCTTTCTCCCAAATGTTGGCTGTTTTGCCCATATGTGGGGCATGGCAAAGTAAACTTTTAAAACCAAATTTCAAACCTTTTTTTCATTACAAAAATCCCGGATTCCTTATATTTTCTTGCTTGCATGCACTGAGAAGCACATGGTTTACAAGAATTATCACAAAGTAACATGGATTGTGCCCTTAAAGTGACACAGGCAGGCACATTTTCCATCAGCAAATTACAAAATTCCCTCAAAGCAATTAACCATGGGTGCCAAAAATGCGGGAGCTCGGAGCGCCGCTCCGAGAAATGGTTGAAAGTCTTGTAGATGTCATGTGAACATTGTTTGGTTGCTCCTGAGGAAAGCAAACAATTTTTTGCACCCCTGAGCAATACAAACACTTTTAAGAGGCGGCAATTTCAAATTTTGCACAGTTGTGTACCTGTAGGTAATTGTTATTAAGCTATAATGTGAATGTTTAATGGCTCAAAATTGTGTATTCATTCATAAAAGGAATGGGGGTTTTTGCTATCAGAATCGAGAATCCCTGATCTATAATTTAAAGGCAGTGCAAAACAACCAAATTTCTGCCCGTCCAACCCACCACACACCACAAACCACAACCAACAGGGTGTCTTCTTGACTTGTGCGAACTCCCAGAAAAAAAAAACAATGGATTTCATGGTTAAATTTAAACTTTCATGCATTAGGTCCACGCCTTTTCCCCTTTATTACTAGCGAACCCTTTTTCTCATGCTAGCGACCCCCTTTTAATTATGACATAGGAACCCCTTTTTAATTTTGACTAGAGACGAAACCCTTTTTTAATTTATGACTAGCGAACCCCCATTTTTAATTTATTACTAGCGAACCCTTTTCAATATATGACGTTGACTAGCAACCTATATGACTAGCATTTTTTTTACCCAGCCTAGCTGGGAACATTACCCCCGGAGTATGCACTGAATGCTTCCCACGTAGTTTATTGATCCTCCCGAGATTCACACGCAAGTGCGATATCCAGTGGTCAAAGCTTTAAATTACGAGCTTTAACTAAAAGTGATTCCATACAAGAAATGCCTGATTTTGGTTGATTCATGGAAGCTAAATGCCACCAATAGAAACATCATGCACCAGCCTAGGGCTAGGCTGATACATTAAGACCTGGGTGTGAGTCCTAGTATGCGCTGATGCTATAAACCTATACTAGTAGCATCGACCCATCGACGGCCTCAGGTAAACGCGAAAGCGCACGTCTATAGTGAAATTGCAGCCTCAAAAACGAATAAACTTCCGTTAAGGCTGAAATTTGGCACCCTCAAACAAATAAACATGCGTAAAGGCAGTTTTCTGTTTAATCACTAGCGGTTTCGCTTCCATCGTTTTAATTACCCTAAGCCACCTAGACTAGTACATCAGCCCTAAATGTTAACTTAGTATACACTGATACTACTATAACCTACTAGCTAGTTGTATCAACCTAGACTTCTGTTTCCATATTTTAATATCCCTGGATGTCGGATGTGGCATTTAGAGTGACCCAGGTTGACCTGGCAACCTCAAACCAGATTCACTTTTTTACTACAACACTGCACGCTAATCACTGTGGGCATCCCAGCCACGCCAGGACATGATAAAGGTTCCCTGTTACCATAGTTACTGCAAATAGACTTCAAAGATTGGACCCTGGCCATAGATTGGACTAGTCCTGTTTAAACTATGTCTTGGTGTATCACTATGCTTACTATAGCTAGGACTAGAACTTCCAATCGACAGACTAGAACCTACATGCTTTATTAAGTTGAAGCTAAGTATTGGCCTAATTTAGACATTCAAGCCAACCCCAGGGTAGCCAAAACTGGGCTTTTTGATGATTCTTCCTTCCCCTTTTGATATGTACCAAAATGGCCCATCGACGTCGTTATCAATTCCATTATCAGCAGTAGATCGCGGGAGATAGCCGGATGGCAGGCAGTTCCACATCAACACTATAGCGCTGCCGTGTGCACTTTACAATGCCTGGCAAGAACGGCCATCATCAAATTTTTGATCCCGAACTTCTCGTTAAAAATTGCAGGCTAACTGTTGTTGAACGAGGTTTACGTTTAAGGACAATATAAGCATTGCAGTCTATTATATTTGAAGCCCGAAGTTTCCAAAATGGCTTTGAGATTCGATTTGTCTGTTCAAAATTGAAGACGAAATTTTGGCACTTTTTTTTCGACACATTTTTCAACTGTCATACATGGTATAAAAACATTCTCTTCCTTTCTCTTTTTATTCACACAACTTCGCGGTGTAACTAAATTTGCCACAGCTATAACATGTATGTTTATATTTTCCTTCCTTATGTTTTTCTTTTTCGTTCTTTTACTGTCTCAAAACCTAAAATTTGCGATAATTTTCGGCTTCCCCATAGAAGTTTTGCTTGTGTTTACTTTTCAAAACAAAACTCCACTTCCGGTAATCTCAAAATTCCCCGGTCGCGCATGCGCTATATGTGCGTTTGCTCTAGGTTAAATATACTCGGTGATCTGGGTCAAGTTTGGCCGTTGCCCGTTGATCGAGCACCAACTGGATTACTGAGATATGATCCGTGGACCCAAAATATAAACGAGACCCGCATATTCTCACGAAACGGCCGTAATCCAAAATTGGGTGCCCAAACGTCTTATAATGAGCATACGCACTCATTATCATAGTTTTGGGCACCACCATCTTTGGTTTATCGATCGTATCGTATTTGGAAAGTCCCTTGATGCATATTTATGAGACACGCGAGTATTTTACGTTCATCACACGTAGCGACGTGAAAAACAACAACAAACACACTGATCCACATTGCTATCTCACGGACTCAAAGATCTCGTTCCTAACAGTAAATTAACAGGGGTTCATCGGGAGAACTTTTTGTGCAATCAGAGGGACGCTGAACCCGATAACGAAAGTTATCTACCACTAAGTCATTCAAAATTATATTTTATAACAAAAAACACGTCCGTTCTTTATTAAAAAACAAATATTTTTTTTCCATATAATTAAAAGTATTTATAAACCCAAAATTTTATGCCAAACGCGTAGAAGCAAAGAATCACACCGCTCTTGTAAATGGATCAGGCGAGTACGCGGACACTGACCGGATATAATTCGTAGTACGCGATGAATACGCGCTCACTGACCTGATACGAAAATATACCGGGCAGGCGGTATCTTTGATCTCTCCTAGTGGTATGATAAAAAAACGGTTACGGGTTGGGCTTATTCCATACTACACGCGATTCCCCTCTTGGTTTATAACTTGCTAGCTCTATGTCGGGATCCGATCTGCGCTTTGCCGTGTAGATTCGGGTTGTAGATTGCCCCAATGTATCCATTCAAATGATTTTCTTAATCGCTGCCATATGATTGTGATGTTCCTAGAAACGTAACATTCATTTTGGCCGAATCAGCTCTTCAGAGTTGAAGTCACAGTGGTGATAGAGAGGCAAGCGTTGATCGACATTTTCATGGACCTACTTATTACCAGATGGCAATTTAATATTAAATTAAAGCATATTAGCACATTTTTTGAAGAGCGCCCCCAATTTTCAAAATTTGATATTTTTGACACAGCTATGTTGGTAATTGGTCTAGAAAACTACAACCTGCGAACAAGAATGCTAAAAAATGCGTATTTATCATTATTATAAAACGAGCGATTTTTGTAATTAGAATTGGGATCCGATAAGGTACCTAACGGAAGAGCTGGAAAATGCTAAGTTTTATGTCCGTCTGGACCGTCCATGATGAAATAGTGCCCACTCTTCAAGGAAAATGACCTCTAACTTGACATACCGGAATTGAACCAATAAAACAACTTATAGATGAGCGTAGATACCTACATGGCGCTATTTCCCGGCTATTCATATTGGAAGCCCGTTTCCAGCAGTCGTTAGAATTATTATCGGGGACTACGATATTAATATTCTAATTACAAAATCCTTCGTTTGCGACACATAGACATGTTAGAGCTTAAACATTTTACAGGTAAGTTTACTATCCAGTTCAAATGCACCGTGTATAAATCTCATAGTTCTTGAAAAAAATGGAGGGGGGGGGGGGGGCGCTCTTCAAAAAATTTTTTAGATAAAAATGTCAAATAGTCAAATAAAGTGGTATCCATTTTCCCAAATTGAAATAGATAATTTCCAAACAACATGTTCCTAGTTGTATATAGATATAGGCCTGCATTATTAATTTGTTGACACTACGTAGGTAAATGAGGCCCAGGGTTGCAAGCTTTGTCTTTGTTGTGCTAGCTTTTCAAACATATTCGATCATATCATTGGGGGGACTAGTACATAATGTTAAAAGTGCCGTACTATAGGTAGTCAGGGCCTCCAACATTTAAAAAAGGCTTTAAAAAAATGAGATTAGG